>JAKSZP010007067.1:0-68244 GCA_022478985.1 Massospora cicadina | reverse complement strand
AAGTTATCAGGCATGGTAGCCCAAAAGTTCTATTATTAGATAATGGGACCAACTTTGTTTCTCAGGTGGTATCTGAGCTTACTAAATTAATGGGTACCTATCAGTCATTTATGTCCCCTTACAATCATTTTACTAATGGTGCAGTTGAATGAGAAAATGGTACCCTTGTAGCCATTCTTCAAAAGATGGCCTCCAACGATCCTTGTATATGGAATCTCTATTTACCTAGTGCAATGTTATCCTATTGGGTTAGCTACCATTGTATAATTGGAATGTCTCCTTTTAAGTCACTTTATGGTCAGGATCCTATTCTACCCTCAAGTGTACAACCTATACTTGATGATGCTACCCCGCAAACTACTGATTTAGCTATGAGGAGACTAGCTGATAAAATCATCCAAATACAAGCTTTAGCTTTGAGTTCCCTTGCTATACCACCTTAAAAGAGGGAACTAGAACCAACGCTAGTAGACCTACGCTACCTGAATATCAAGTTGGGGATCTTATAATTTTCTATTATCATAGACCTGGAGGAAGGATTCATAAACTTGACACCTTATGGGTTGGTCCTTACGGTATTATTTATCATTGGGGTATTGAATATTCCATTGTAGCTATTGATACTGGTACTGTTATCAATAGAGCTCAAAGTAGGTTTCTTTGTAAGTATGTGCCCCCTATACAAGATCTTGAGGGGGGCATTGTTGGGAATTCAACTGCGATGACCAAAATTAATTAAAATTGAGATTTGGTATCCTGGTCTAATGAAATTGTAAAATCCCCATCAGAGATATCTGATTCTCAGATAGACTAACAATCAACTCTTCTGAGTTATAAGCCTCCTCTGAAGGATGAGGCTAAGCAATCCAATGGGGCAAAACATCACACAAGAAGGTCAATCTCATCTAATAAGGACCTTATCAGATCTGACCATCACAAGTATAGCAATAATAATCAGCAATATCAGTCATCTAATAGGAAAGATCTTACCTCAGGTGCAGCCCAAAAATCCTCATGAAGAACTACCAAATCTACTCCTATAAATATCCCTCATTTCTAACTAATAAAGTAACTCTATTTTTGTCTTGCATAGCTAAATTTTGTCTACTCATACAGAATTCTGTATTTCTAATTGAAATCAATTATTGCAACATAAATAATAACTTTGTTGCACTTGTTTCTATCTTTGCTAGAGCCAAGGAACTAATAATTTCATAGCCTTTGTAGCGCCTGAAAATCATAATTTATATAAAAATTTCAATACTCATCTCCAGTAATTTCTGATTATTGTTTAAGTGTTATTGAGTCAAACGATTCTCTCCACTATCTTGGATCAATCATTTCTCTTAATTGATTGCTTCCTTTTTCACCCAATGCCACATTTAAACACTCACTCCTAAGAGCTATTTCAAGTGGACCCAATTTCAACCTGAGTTGGCCCTGCTGATTCTCTTCCTCTCAAGTAGATGTCAGGTGGAACAGGTTTTCTTGCAGCACTAGATAGTTTCATATCTAGGCTGCAAGTTCTTTTCCATAACTTGAGTATCCTCAATTCGCTTCACTTGTAGCTCCACTTCTGAGCTGGTTGAACGCAAATGAACATGATCCAATTCACGTTCTGTCTTCATTAGTGTTACTTTCCTTAGTAACTTATTGCCAGAATTAGAAACATCTTCATATGACACCATGTTCTAATCTCTTCTACTCAACTACACCCCTGTAGTGAGCTCCACTTTGTAAGAAGTTATGGGATTGTTTATTATTTTCAGCCAATAACCCCTATAAACTTATTGCACAGGTTTGGGTTTTGTGAAATTTGTCTGCATTGTATAATAATTGATATAATTGCTTGATAATAATATGACAAATATTATCCATAGTTGAATGGAAGTCCTAGATCTCAGCCCAATGCTTGGCCAGTATTTCCTCTTGAAATACTTGTGATGTCTGAAAAAGGTATTCATTCCTTTGTACCTTCTAACCTGATCTTCTCTTAGATTCCTGATTATGGTTTCTCTGGTTTGATACACAGTTGGCAGCAATCCCTGATTTGATTTCGCTTCTTCTCTAGATCTCCGCTCAGATCCTTACTCTTTTTCTTAAAGAGTCTTCCAATTATCACATACAGCAAAATTATACGCCTGAGAAAGAATAGAACAAATGGATGTTGATAAAGTTTACTAAGCTGGTATATCTACTGTTTACTCTGTACTGTTTTTTATTATTAGTGAATTTTAGGGAATTTATAGTGGGGGATTCAGCGCCCAACCCTCAGTTGACATCTCTTTGATTAAACGGCAGCCAAAACCATTGAATCACCCATCCTCATCTCAGCAGTGATGGTCTTCCCCATCCTGGCTAGGATTCTGTCATTGGGCATCATTGAGACCTAAATGTGAAAAAGTTGGAAAACATGTCCCTAACACTTTCCTCTCAATTCAAGTGAACCAACCATATTTGGCAAGCGACCTGCTTATGTAATGGGATTTGTTACCCATTAAGGCAGGTCACAAACCAACTGATCAATTTTCTAGTTGCAGGTGGCATCACTTGCCTCACAAATTACTCCTTACATTTTCAATCAGTTGGTGACGAACCCCAACTGATCCCAATCAGTACACCTGATAGTTAATCAACTACCAGATGCCCAATTTCATCAGCAACTCTTCCCAATAAGATCTTAAGCATTTGTCCAGATTAATCCCTGACGGATCCAACCAGGCAAATAACCTAAAACCCCCCAAACATAGTTACCCCAAAATCAGGGTCAACCAATTTCCAATTCACCTCGCATTAGGAAATTATCCCTAGCAATTCCTGGTAATCTAGATGGCTGGAAATATGGGCAAAAATCCCAACACCTATACAAACGTCACCTCCAGTTTTTGATGTCCTGGAAAGGCTATGACGAACCTGAAAACAGCTGGGTATCTCATAGAGACTTCTCAAATTCTCAGGAGCTGATCCACGACTTCCATGCAAGATTCTCTAATGCTGTAGGCCCTGCCATTCAAGCCTCCTTGGTCACCATGAGGCTATCAACCCCCAAAAGAACTTTGCCTTGGTCAATGTCCCTTCAGGCAGTGTAAAACCGTTAAGAGAGTATCTATAACTATCTCATTCCCTGAGAGATGGTGAAGAATACACAGCCACATGATCATGGAACAGTTCACTAACATCAAAAAGATTAAGGCACCTTGAAAGGTGCCAGTGCACAGGGGACCCAAGGACAGGGTGTATAAAATTATATATGTAAATAAATAACCTAAAAATTCCAGAACTTAGTTTGACCACAGGGAGAGTCCATAACTAAGTGTAAATCAGTGTCAGGGTTTTTGGGCGCCTTGATCTGGAGGGGAACAGGCTCTCCCAGGTGTGAACCAGAGTCCATCATTTCTTTAGACAAAAGGAAATAACCTATGTTGTTAGAAACCTCCTTGAGGAGGTCTGAAAAGAGCTTAGACCAAGGGACCATTTGAAAAGTTAAAATGAATGTAGTTTATTCAAACAAAGTCAACCAACAACAAAGATTGGTCTTTAAACACTAATTATGAAGATTTAAGGTATCAATTTTATTTAGGCGATGCACTGTTTCCAATCCAACCAATAAGCACAAAGCACCATCCTTTGTGATACTATAGCTTGAGTATACTCACACTTGGGTGAGTGACTGCAATTGGATTTTTCCTGATTTGGCAATATGGTAAACTAATTGGGATTCAAAGCCCTGTTTCCTCAGCAAACGTAATACCATCATAATTTGACAAATAACTGATGCACCACAAAGCCAAGGATGTAACACCCCATGGCCATCACATGCCCCCAGATCCAACTTGGGCATATTTTGCCCTTACCCAAAGTTGATCTAGGGTGTGCTTCAGGTCAGGCAGTTTCATTAGCTTGATCCCCTTGGCCTCCTCACACTCTGCCTTATTAGTACAGTCTGTCCCTAGTATTTTTATCATTTAACCATGACATTAACCCCACCAAGAGCGGAGGGTGATGTCACAGTTAGTGACATTCTACTTGGGGTAGAACGCCCATCCAAAGCCAAGCATATGCAGCCACATGAGCTAAACCTAGAGCCCTTGAGGGACATCAATGACCTCTCAAAAGTTATTGACCGCAAATGGGTTCTTGTTTTTCCAGTCAGGCCTGAAGCAAATGGTACTAAAACAGCTAAAATCTGGTGAAAATCAGTTAAAAAATCTGGAAAATAGCCAGATACAAAGGGACAGAATTAAGCTGGATTAGAATTTTTATTTTGCTAAAAGGTGAAAACTTTTAAGTATGAATCAGTTATTGTTAATCACTTTGAAACTATTGTGAAATTCCCCCTTATATTGACAATTAAGCTAAGAAATGCCCTACTTTTCTCAGAAATTCAGATATTTTTTGTTTAAGCTTTTGTCAAGAGAGTATCTGTAACTCTCTCATTCCCAGCAAGATGATGTGGGATGCAAACCCACATTGCTAGTGAACTAGCCATTAAAAGAATGGGAATACAAGCACCTCAAGCAGTGCCAGTACAAAAGGTACCCCAGGCAAGTATATAAACAGCAACATAAAATACCAGGTAAGTAAGAAACAACACCGCTTGAGTGGACCCCAGAGGGGCGTCCATAATCAAGTGCGGCTTGACATCAGGGGCTTTGGGTGCCTCAATCTGGAGGGGACCTGGGCGGCCCATAGGTGCCCCTGGGATCTTGGTAAATTGTGAGATAAGGTAGTGGCCTACATAGTTGGAGACCTCCCCAAAGAGGTCCACCACCAGGGTTGCCCAAGGAACCATTAGAAAACATAAAATAATGGGGTGTTCTTATTAAGCAAGTCGATCAAAAAGGAGTGTTGATCACAAAAACATATTTAAAATAAATTGGGGAAATTAGGGTTCTGCAGCCATGCGCCCAAGCCTTGACATTCCAATAAACAGACACTTCCGTCCGTTTTGGTAAAATACACCAAAAGGGCCTTCACTCGAGTAATTGATTGAAGCCTTATTTTACCAGAAATCAAAATCTCATAGCTGGAGTGGGACTCGAACCCTTGTTTTCCAACCAAGCTAATTGAACCATCTTCATTCAAAATGTAAATCGTTCGTTTTAAAGCCTGAGCTGAAATAGGAGGCTGGGCGTTTTGCACGCCCTTAGTATCAACCTGGGCTTGCTTGGCTTGCACCCAGCGTCAATCTAAGGTGTGCTTCAAGTCAGGCAGAGCCTGAAGCTTCATTTTCTGGGCCTCCTGTCACCCAGCCTTGTTCCTAGCATCAATGTCTACTATCATGTCATCTAACCATGACAGCTTTGAGTATTTTACCCAAGTTTTCTTATGCTTTTAAGGACTTTTATATTATAAACTGTGGTTACAAACTATCACATTGACTGGACTCAGTGGTAAGTTCTGGTTTAACCATCCTGTTGTATGCAAAACCAGCACTCATGCCATGATCTATTATGCCAAGCCTACACGCCTTTTGCCAATTTCTATCATAATCCTTATTCAGACTCACTCAACTCACAGTGACTCTTCTCCCTGATGGCTTGCTTCTTTTTGGTCTGCATTTTACTTCAAAAACTTATATGAAAACACCATGAAGTTAACTGGGATGTTGCTTTCTATTATTTGGACATTTTGCCCACTTTTGGCACCTTTTACCTGGTGCCATACCGTTTGCAACCTCATGCACACCAAGTTCCATGACATTAACAGCCCTTGTGTATTTGTGACAATTGGGCCTCCTAATCATTAAAAAATCAGGAAATTAACCCCAAACTTTTTAAAATTTTCCCATGAACATCATTTTTTGCCCACATCAAAGGTGGGCGGGCTGTATGCCCTTCTTATTTTGGGTTGGATCACTTGAAAAAATAATTCATTGCCCTTATGAAGCTCAGGGGCTTTGCTCTAACCTCCTCCATTGCCAATAGTTCCTGAGCTGTTCCTTCTAAAATTTTCTGTATATGGATCAGTCCTCCCTCCTCCTCCCTCAAAACTAGTGGGTGGAGCTGAATCAAAAACAGCTATAAGAAGTTGATCCACAACTAAAAAGTTTTGTTAAGCTGATAATAAAGCCAAGTTTATAAAATTACAAAATTCACCACCCCTTCTACCCAATCAACTTCTACTGCAAGCCCAAAAATGCCTGATTTAAATCTTTTATGATGATCCTGACTGGGTGATGAGAATGATTGCACACATGGGTCAGATCTAAAGTATATGACTGAAAAGTTTTTTAATTTTTCAACCAATTCAGCACCTTGGCATTGTTTTTTCCTAAGAGGAGTTGCCTACAACATAAACCTTTATTTCAGCTGGCATCTGAAGTGGCAGCTACCCCTAATACCCTTTTGCAAAGAAGTATTCAATCCACATTGAGCCTAATGAGAGAACGTTTTCCTGGGCCCAAGTTCCCTGAAGAATCTCCTTTTGACGCTAAACAGGAAATTATTATTTTGGGCCACAAGGCAACAACTCAACTATTCAAGCTACACAATTATATGGTTTCAATAGTGAAAACCCCTCTGAGGATAAAAATAATTTTGTCCAACTACCAAGTTTGCTCCTTTGTATCAAAAATCAACTAGCGGATTATATTGAAGTATTATACACAGCTTACATTTTGGATGAGTCTAACCTTGCTATTTTCAACCTTCAACCTCATGCAGGCAATGCACCTAGCCCTATCTTGTCTGCCCTGGCGCAGTACCTCAAACATCCATTTATCCACCTTTCCCCTTAGCTATGCTAGGATAGGGAAACCTGTGCTAGTATGCTGGGGGTTAAATGGGTTTTTATACATTTTGCTATTTTTTTACCCTGCCTTCTTAGTTATATGCGTGTCAATAAGAAGGGTCCCAAGGTCCCCTTATCCTGAATAAAATATACAATGATTTTTATTTATATGTAGAGATTCAAGTAATTGCATAAAAGGTCACATTATAGTAATGCTAAAAAGTATAGCCCAATTTCTTTATTAGATGCAACACGATTTGAAGCATTAAAATAGCATATTATTCGCTAAATTGAACCTTTTTAAAGCTGACCAAACATTCTCAATTCTCGTCGCCTAGAGAATAGTTTCTGATTTTTCTTGTACCATTATCTTTGTTTTGAAAGTCAGAATGTTTATCGATAGTACTTTGTTTTTCGGGTGGATGGTTTTTAAGCTGATAAAGTTTCTTTTCCAGCGCTAAAATCTTGTCTTGGGTACTAATGCATAGGTGTATTAAAGTTTAGAATCTAAAAAGTACCTTGCTTTTGTAAGTTTTTGGTGCTTTATTAGAAAAGGAATGGTACTCTTTGATGAACTAGTTCTAGTAAATTTGACATCTAAACCATCAAATGGTGCCTAAAAAGTTTCAATTTGTAACATGCATTTCTTACTGAATGTGACCAAGCTACCCTAATGGATCTTCCAAGAATAACTTTAGAGTTCATGATTTCTATCGCCTTTCTAGCTTCCTAATTTTCTATATGAGCTAATTTCCATTACTAACCTCCGGTTTTGAATATTCAATAAAACAAAATCCTCGAGATTCTCCTTTCTGCGGACCATCTTTATGTGTCGGAAAACTAAGCTCAGTAATAGTCCCAAAAGCTTTGAACAGTTTAGCTACAGCAAACCTTAAAATTAGAACAAAACAAAAAATAAATTTTCAGCTAAAATAAAAAAATATCTTACTCGGTAATAGCAAAGCCTAAATTGCCAATATAAATTCTCCGATCAGCATTAGGCTAGAATTTAGAAACACCTAAAATAATCAAAAAATTACCAGAGAAGAGCCGCTCATAATAAATAATTTGTAGCCCAAGAAAAAGCTGAAAACCACACTCGCGTAATTTTGTCCGGGCTAAAAAGTAAAAGAGAGCTATCTTCCAGCCCTAATCTTAATATCTAGTACCTTAGCTATAATTTCAAAAATGAGATCAGAAATACAGTAAAGCAAACAAGAAAGAACAAGTTCTAAATATAACTAGAAGCGAGAAATATAGTTTAATAACGGCAGCAATTGATCTACCTTGCTGCATTGTTCTTTCGGTAGAAATTCGCAACTATTTTTTGTAAGGCAAAAATGTTTCACCTCTGTTTCACTAAAACTAACGGCTTTAGGTTAATCTAAAAACATAACGTCTGTGTGTAATTTATCTGAAGTTTCGGTTTTTCACCAATCTTAACATAAGCTTTTTTAAAAAAATAAAGTATTTTTGGGAAAGAATTACTATACTTTTTATAATATGTTCTAATATGTAATTAAGAGGAAAATATAAATCAAGTTTTACCTTATGGTAAGCTTAAGTGCATGAATGCTTATGCCTGGACGTCGTTCAAAACTCAACTTTTCATTTACCATCACGTTATGATGTCATCATTGCATTAGTTCTTTGACTTTTAGAAAGTGGCTTAGACCAATCAGATCATGAAATTTTACCAAATGGAGAAAATCGATTTTCTACCATTAAAGACTTGATCAGTGAATTATGAGTCATCAAACAGAGCAAATCAGAACGTGTCAAATCTATTGAAAGTAGATTCAATTATTTCTGCCGGCGATTGTTCAAAGTTATGGGCAAATTAGAATCCTCAAATTGGATTAGATCTATTAATTTAGCCGATAAGTCCTACCGCCACAACTTAATCGAAATTTGCAAACCCACATTTATCTTAGTGGAGAATTATACTGTCAAACTAGAATTCCTGGCTAATCAGAGCACGGAATTGCGGCCAATCTGGGTTTTGTTAATATGACATTGTCGTGAGAAAGGAAGTCCTTGCAGATTCCACGCACACTAAGAATCTGCACCGCAACTTTTATTCATTTTGTTCCGATTTGCTGGTTCCCTACATCACCAAAACCTCAAGTATTAATTATAAATCACCAAAATATAAAAACACCCTCATATCTATAATAATAAATTTTAGAAAAAAAGAACCTCCTTTAATAAAGGCTCTAAAAATATGAAATAATTGAGAAATTACGAATCCTAAATAAAACCATTTTTGAAGTCGGTGCCATATTTTAAACTGCCTTATAATAGCCATTTATGATATATATACTCGGCACTATATATTCTAAGTTCTTATAGTTTACACTTGGACCCAATCCAATATAAGCTTTAATTTGTACTTGTGAGCAAAATTCTATAAGTCAGGTTGGAAGGTGGCACCAACTTCAAAAAAAGGGTTATATTAAATATTCATAATTTCTTGGATATTTCATACTTTTTAGAGCCTCTTTTGAGGAAGTTCTTTTTTCCCAAAAGTTTTTTTAGAAAGGAGTCTTTTTCCATTTTTAAGGCAGTTCTTGTTTTCCAATTTTTTAAACCCAGTTCTTCTTTCCAAAAAAAAAGTATATTTTTAAAAGTGTTTCTTTTTTACCAAGTTTATTTTGAAAAATTACTAACTCTATATATTATTGTTGAACCCTCAGTATTTATATATAAAAAACCATTGTATATTTATTATATATAGTATCTCATAAACAAATAAACTAATAATTCATTTTATTAAACTTTGTTGATTTTATTGGTTAATCTATGCTAAATTTACTGATCATCATCTACAGTGATTCATTTTATTCAATTCACATGATTTTATTGTCAATCTATGCTAAGTTTACTGTCATCATCTATAATAATTCATTTCTTCAAATTTAGTTGATCTTAATAGTCAAATTATGCAAAAATGATAGCCATCTATAATGATTTAAGCTCATCACACTATGATTTTATACTTGCCTAGATTTTGGATATATCCCCAGCTATAGGATATATATCAAGTCAAAAGTTGATTTGAAGCTATTGCTTCACCAATGCTGGAATTAAGTTTAAATTAGCAGTATATTAGTCCAACAATTGAAATCCATTTCTTCCAGTCCATTTTAATATACATACTAAACTACTGGTCAGATACTGGACCAATCCTTACTTTTTTGTATGTTAGTATAACTTTTTAGAAAAAGTAACCTGGTATAGTTTAGCAAAAGCACCTTTTTAGATTGTGCATACTGGCCTAAATTAGAGCAGTGCAAATTATTTTCAACAGCTGCAGTTACAAAAGAGAATCCTGCCTGGAAGAGCTTAGCTCATAGATCTGATATCCCACAGTAACTTCTTTTTTAGTAAAAAACCAAAATTCCTGCCAAATGGTCAACTTATACAGTGGGGGTGCATCTTCTGATACTAATATAAGTGTCAGCAATGAGGCCTGAGTAAACAAAAAAAACTGACCAATAAAAATGTTGATGATATGACCCAAGTATAAAAAAGATCTTTAGCCACAAATGCCACAATCAATACAACAAAAATAGAAATAACAAATAGAATGGGGACACAAATCCCTCCAAGGGAAACTCAACCTCAAGGGGCACCAACAGCCACCACTTTGGTGGAGACTGGAGGTCCCACCAATGGGGAAACTCATGGCAAAGAAAAGGTACTAGCGGGCAATGCCCCCCCCCAAAAAAAGTCCTTTATTAGTCCAGTATCCCCAATACTGAGTACCCACCCTCCACAGGGATGAAGGAAGCCCCACCAACTAGGGGGCCAACCCCCAACAATTAGCTCCCCATGTTGGGAAATGGTTGTTCCAAGTTAAATAAAGATAATTGGGGGAGATCCAGTATCAATGCTACTGGAGGTATTTTTTGGCAACTTTCCCCAACAAAAATAAGTCCCCTCAATCAACTAAACCCTTATTGGACCCAATACCTGATGAGGATATGGTCACTTTGGGAATCCCCAATAGCAATAAAGCTGGAAGAGATTTGTCAGCAATAGTCCCCTAACAAAAATCAGTCCCTCCATTCAACTAACCCCTTATTGGGTCCAAAACCTGATGAAATTATGGTCATTTTAGGAATCCCCAATAATAAAAATAGTGGAAATTTGTCAACAATCATCCACAACAAAAGTCAATCCACCCAATTGAGTGACTTTAAATCAGGTCTAAACCCTGATGTAGCAACGATTGCATCAGGTAAAATTAGTATCTATAAAACTGGGGTAAAATCATTTGCAAAATTGTAGATAAAAATTGGTCCCCTCATTAGACTAACCCTCTATCAGGACCAAACCCAGATATGGTTACAGTCATTTTGGGATCTGACTTGGACTTGTCAGATAATATAAACCCACTGCCCAAAAAAACCAAAAGTAATAGAAAAAATCTCAAATCTCTGACCAATACAAAAAACAGGCAGCACACCCCATAACACACCAGTGAAATATACACCAATTCAGAAGGACATTCTGACCCATAGAGGCATCTCCACATGTGAGGTGACACAGTGGGAAACACTCCAGTTCTCATATGTGATGGAGACCCATTGGATTTTAAAAACCTTAGCCCCTGCTACAGTGGCAACATAGCACACAAACAAATTCTCTGCAGGAGCTGCAAAGTGGTGAACTGATATGCAAATCACAATCAGGTTGGTGATAATATTCAAATCACTGTGCATATGCACAAAGCAGGCCCTTGAGTAGATGAAACGGCCAGTATACCACCAGGTGGTGGAGGCAGCAGTCTGCGAGGACTTTGTCATGGCTTAAGGATGACATAATAATAGAGACAAATACCAATGATAAAGCTTCATGTCAGGAGGCCAAAAGGGTGGAGTTGGCAGACCTGTCATGGAATGGAATAACTTTAACCCACTCTGGCATAGCAACTCAGGAACTTGCCATGCCTGAGCTAAGAGTCCAGTATAACAAGGGAAGGATGTGGATAAAAATATCATAGCTGTGAATAAGGGTCTGTTGGGTCCTAATATAGGTTGTAGATCTTCAGCTAGACCAACCTCTGTCAGGGCCAAGATACCAGTGACTGTGGGTAATTGTGAAATTGGATTAGTGAAAATAATTGGATTTTCAGGGTTGTTGAATTGATATAAGCTTGATAATAAAGATCCTTGTACTTTACTAAGGATCAAAAGCAGGTAAATCAAATAAGTATTTAGAAGCATCTTAACTTTATTGACTGAGAGGTTTGATTTTAGAAATATTCAGCTTATATACACTTTTCAGACTAATTGAACTAGCTTTGGGGCTTACTTGATTCTTATCTAGCTTTAGACTCTTTAGGCTCTTTCTGTCTTAGATAACCAAAGCTTAGACTAGTAGTCAACTGCCTAGTTAGGACTACTAAGACCTGGCCCCAGATGTTCCGATGTTCAATTCAGATTTGATAGGCTTGAATCAACTCATCTGACTCATTATTCGTTCTGCTATGTGATTTTGCTATCATCTTAAATTGTTTAAGCTGATTGCAATATCATATATTCTACTAATAAGAATTGATATATTAGGGATATCTTTCATGTCAGGCTTTGCCCTGACAAGACCTCCCTGACATCAAACATACCTTGGACCAACGCTGGATTAAGGCAAGGTATGCTCAGGTTGGTCCTGGGGATGTAAGAGAAGTTTGGCCCTGCCTAACAGCAGGTGCATTAAAATGAACCAGCTTTGTGATTAAATATGATGGTTTACTTCAATTTATCAGTGAACGGGATCTCAAACCAGTTCAGTTTTCGAAATTTTCAGCTTTGGTTAGTCTTGCATACAATTGATAACCTGAGTTCAGCAGATTATCAAGTATAGCACACTGCCTGATGGAAGTGTGCACTTATTTGTGCACCTTGATTTAGCACAACTTCCATTGATCAATTCCACCAAGTTTCCTTAAAATTGTTTTCTTGAGACCAATATCACCTATTGGTTGACTTCCCATATAATAAAGAACCCTTTGTTAGTATACGTTTTACATATGTTATCTTGGATGAACCTGTGCGCAGACCTCTTTGTGGAGGTCTCATGTAACATTAACTATTAATTTTAACAACCATAACTCTCTACGCCTGTGCACCGTTGGGCTGCCAAGGTTCCCTCCAACCTAGGCCGCCTATGCACTTCTGCTCAGAGAACCTCTTGGGTATGGATCACACTTTGGGGTTCACTTCAGCCTAGTTGTTAGTTAGGTTTTGGTTCCTATATTTCCTGTTAATCACCCTCGCCCTAAGTTATTACAGCTCAAGCACTCTCTGTGGGGCTCTACTAACTTTATTACTGATGACTAGTTCCCTGGCGTTGGACCTGTGCACAGCGCACCACCACGCTGGGAACAGAAGAGTTATAGACACTCTCCTTACATTAGTTAACCACTTTATTTTAGGTACATGAACTTTTTCCATGTTGGACTTCCATGAAGTGCAAATGGGGTGCGCCAGCTGTTGGTCACAGTCATAATGAAGCTCACCACTGTTTTCTCTTTTTCACAAAGGGTGGAACATCTTGGCGTTATCTTTGCTACCTCTTACTGGGAAGTACCCACCCTTCTTTTCCATACCTGGTGAATATGGATGCTTCATGATCCGAGAGTCATGATTCCCCAACCTTCAACTGAAATTCACAAAATCGATAAAATAAAATTGTTTTTTCTTTGGCACTGCATTCATGCGGTGCAGGTAGGATCAGCGACAAAGGGCCTGGTGGTGATGGCCCTGGAAAAAGGTGCACAACCCAAATCCAAAATGGGTATGGTGCCATTTTCAACCCAAAACGTGTTTATAATGATGTATCCATATATATAACTAAGTCATATATCTTCTCCTATAACTCAGATATGGACCTCATTTAAGTATATCAAATCACTCCAGATAGCCCACGCTTGACCGCAACATGATATGAAGAACACAGGAGGTGGAAAAGGAGTTAATCATTAAATACAAAAATGTTTATGTAGTTGCTGAAGATATGGTGGGATATGTGACCTCACTAGTAAGAGTGGTCAACTATCCCTATCCAGTCTTTGATGCAGAAACATACCCTGGAGGTATGTTTATGCCTGAAGAAGATTTTTATGGTGAAAGGTTGGCGTTGTCTGATATAAATAAAGATTATTCAGGATATTTTTTTAACTTCTACTCTTTCATCCCCTTCAGGTAAAATCAGCACTACTATTTTGGTGGATACTTGAGACTCTGAGTATTTTATTGACCAGGACCTAGTTGACTACCTTGAGCTTAGTTACTTGCCAGGTGGTATGGTTAGGGGAGGGGCTTCTCAAGGTATTCCCACCCTGAAGGTACTAGGGTTAGCGGATTATCAAGTGGGCAAGTATTCTTTGATGGACTGTTTCCAAGTAATCAAAAACCTCTTGTACCCCATTATTTTGAGAGTAGAGTGGTGTCAAAAGTTTGACGTCAGGACCAACTTGAAATACAATATCCTGTCCTTAACATTAAAGAATGGTCATATTTTAATTGTTCCCTTGTCTGAGGCTAATTTTCATGTCAATCTGCCCCACTGGCCCAATATCCACATTTTCAGTCTCACTCCATTGTCAAAGCCCTCACTGGGGGTACCTTTACCTTCCTTTTTAGAGGGTCTGGAATCTTCGTTTGATGCAGCTTCAGCCAATGTATTAACTGCTCATTCTGAGTTTGATTTCAAGTTCAAGCATAATGTTGATCTGGTGCATATATCTTCCCCGATTTACCCTTTGATCATATGGTAGGAAGCAGCATTAGATGTGTGGGTTAAGGAGAATTTAGCCAAAGGTGCATTTTTTCAGCGTACCTCCCCAGTTTGCTCCCCACTTCTCTTTGTGTAGAAAGCTGATGGTACTTTACACCCTTGCGTAGATTATGTGAACTTAAACATTGTTACTGTACCAGATTTGCATCCCATCCCTTTGGATTTACAGATTGCACGCTATGTGGAGAAGGCGAAAGTCTTCTTCAAATTATATTGCTTAAATGCGTTCAAACAGATCTGGACTAAGAAGGGCCAGGAGTGGTTAACCGCATTATGTACCAGAAAAGGGATTTTCAAATTTTGGGTCATGCCCTTTGGGCTTAAGAATGCCCTGCTATCTTTCAATGCCATATTGATGCAGCTTTGGGGACCTGCTGGGGTATGCGCGGTTGCCTACATGGATGATATTTTGATTACCCCTGATCATGAGACTCATACAATACACCTTTAGCAAGTGGTGGAGAGGTTAAAGGCAGCCAACCTTACGCTGAAGATCAGTAAGTGTGAATTCTTTTTTTAGTACTAGATGGTCCCAAGTAAGTGTGAATTCTTCAAGTCCCAGGTCATCTTTCTGGGCACATCGTGTTTGACCAAAGACATATGATAACTCCAGACAAGGAGAAGGAGATTTGTGAGTGGCCCACCCTCACGTCAGTAAAGGAATTGAGAAGTTTTTGAGGACATGTACATTCCTCAAGAAGTTCATGTCCAATCTTTCCGGGGTGGCAGCGCCCTTATATAGGGCTAGTGGTACAAAAGTGCATCAGTGGTCCTCCGTTTTGGAGGATGCTTTCCAAGCAGTTAAGTGCACCCTGTTGTCCACTTCTGTTCTTTGCCATGTCAACCCTTCAAAGGAGTTCATTGTGTCTACTGATGCCTCCAACTTCGCCATAGCAGCTGCCTTGTTACAAGTAGGCGAATATGGGACTGAGCATCCGTTGGGATATTTTTCTAGAAGAATGTCTCTGTCTGTGTTGAATTATGGCGTTTATGACAAGGAGTTACTAGCAGTGGTGGAGGCGCTGACTTATTGGCTTCACCACTTACATGAATCCTCCCAACCTTTCCGTGTACATACAGATCACCATGCCTTGCTGTACTACCGCGCTCCTCATGTCCTAACCCCATGGCATACCCGTTGGCATGTGACCCTTGCCCAATTTGCATTTTCTTATAAGTTTACTAAGGGCAAGGAGAATGGTTTGGCGGACACTTTGAGCCAAAACCCTGCACTAGCTCTTGATTCTAAGAAGGTTGAGGTGCATAATACCCATTTAATGATTCCCCCAGGTAAGATTGTGTATCAATTTTCCTCTCCCCTGGCCAATGGTCCAGCGCTCGCCCTCTAGAAAATGCAGAGGAATATGGTATGTTCATAAAGGTAGTCCTTTCTCAGCCTTTGTTGGCCGGATATACTATGGTCCTTGCAAAGAGTGCATTGAATCAGGAGGACAATACCAGAGGTTATCACAGAAAGGAGGAGATGGTGTGGTTTCAGGGCGCCTATGGGTTCCCGCCGGACCACTTCAGTTTGAAATCATCAAGGACCATCATGACGGAATCACCGTTGGTAATCCTGGGAAGGCGAAGAATCTGGAGCTAATTCGCCATACTTACAATTGGAAGGGGTTATCCGCTCAGGTGGCCAGGCATTTTAAGGAGTGACTGATTTGCAACAAAATGAAACCAAATTGACAACCACTAGCGGGGTTGTTGGTACCAGTAAAAAGGCTGAAGGGCCTTGGACTTCCCCATTGATGGATTTTATTGTGGAATTACCTGTATCTGATGGTTATGATGTCATCATGGTAGTGGTAGACCATCTTACAAAGTTCGCCCACCTTATCCCTTGTAGAACCACGATAACCGCGGCTGAGATGGATAGGCTCTTTTTCATTCATGTGTTTGCGCTTCAAGGGGTTCCCCAAGAAATTATTAGTGATTGGGGACCCCAGTTTACCTCTGTCTTTTGAAAAGAGTTGTGTAAAACTCTTCAGATTCGCCTCTGCCGCTCAACTGCCTATCACCCCAATCAGATGGGCAGACTGAACTATAGAACCATTGCATGGAACAGTTTCTGCGGTGTTACACTGCCACAGATCATTCATATTGGGTTTCTCACCTTCTTATGGACCAGTTTAGCTATAACAACACGTTACATGCATATATCAGTTTGTTCCCCATTTTTCTCCAACCATGGGTTTAACCCCACATTTAACATGGAAACCAGTTGTGGATCTAAAGTTGAAGTGGTGGTGGACTTTTCCAGGACTATCAAGAAAGTACACCAGGGATTTTCACGAGTTTGGGGGCGGCAATGAATGTTTATAAGGAGAATGGCATGAAAAAGACAAGTGGGTCCAGCGTATAAAGAAGGGGATTTCATGATGCTTGATGCTCAAAACATCCCTATCAAGAAGCCATGCAAAAAGTTGGGACCAAAGAGGATTGGCCCTTAGCGCGTTGTTAAAGAGGTGGGTCACGCCTCAATCCAGTTAGATCTTCCTTCTTCATTTCAGATCTTCTCTGTCTTTCATGAGAGCAAATTGAAATTGTTTGAGGGCCCCCCACCAGAGACTCCCAAGACTTATCTCATGGATGGGGCGCCAGAGTAGAAGTGTAGGAGATAGTAGCCTCCCGCCAAGTAGAAAGAAGGCTTGAGTACCTGGTATCCTGGAAGGAATTCAATGCACAGAAAACAGTTGGGTACCAGCATGCGACTGCACACATGCCCAATACTTGATTTATTTTTTCCACAAGCATTTTCCCCATGCCACCGGACCTCAGTCAAAGAAAACCGTTGCCACTATGAAGTTGGTCCCAGCACACAAGAAATTTTTTCTGGCGCAAGCCCCTGGAGGGGGGTAAAGCCCCAAAAGAATGAGAAGGTAATGTCATGGCTTGAGGATGACATAACAATGGGAACAAATACCAAAAAAGCTGCATATCAGGAGGCCAAAAGAGTGAAGTTGACAGGAATCCCTGATCTCAAACATACTTGGATCAACGCTGGGTTAAGGCAAGGTATGCTCAGGTTGGTCCTGGGGATGTATGAGAAGTTCAGCCCTGCCTAACAGCAGGTGAATTAAAATGAACCAGCTTTGCGATTAAAAATAATGGTTTGCTTCAATTTCTTGGTGAACAAAGTCCAGAAACCCGTTCAGTTTTTAGAATTTCCAGCTTGGGTCAGCCTAGCCTACAATTGATAACCTGAGTTCAGCAGATTATCAAGTATAGCACACTGCCTGATGGAAGTGTGCACTTATTTGTGCACCTTGATTTAGCACAACTTCCATTGATCAATTCCCCCAAGTTTCCTTAAAATTGTTTTCTTGAGACCAATATCACCCATTGGTTGACTTCCCATATAATAAAGAACCCTTTGTTAGTATACGTTTTACATATGTTATCTTGGATGAACCTGTGCGCAGACCTCTTTGTGGAGGTCTCATGTAACATTAACTATTAATTTTAACAACCATAACTCTCTACGCCTGTGCACCGTTGGGCTGCCAAGGTTCCCTCCAACCTAGGCCGCCTATGCACTTCTGCTCAGAGCACCGCTTGGGTATGGACCCCACTTTGGGGTTCACTACAGCCTGGTTGTTAGTTAGGTATTTGTTCTTCTATCTCCTGTTAATCACCCTCGCCCTAAGTTATTACAGCTCAAGAACCCTCTGCGATGCTCTACTAACTTTAAAACTGATGACTAGTTCCTTGGCGTTGGATCTGTGCATCGTTCACCACCACGCTGGGAACAGGAGAGTTATAGACACTCTCCTTGCATACTTAAAGCCCAGGGATGCTAAGGTATGGCTAGACGCAGGCATTAACCTCTATGAAGCTATGGAGTTCAACAAGGCAGGTATTCCTGCAAAATGGCAGCTCCAGCCAAGAGCCCTGGACTTTCGCTATCAGAATTAAATGCCTACATAAAATGTTCCCTAATGCTATGATAACTCTTGAATGGGCATTCCATGCTCTATCTGCTAAGACAGCCATCAAATGGTACAATATTACCTTCTCATCTAATAAGGCACTACTGTGGATTATGGTGGGATTTAAAGCCACCAAAGCCCTGCACTAGTTATACATGCGGAATCCCCTGCTATGGCATCTAACCTGCTACAGGCTGGTGGATGAAAGAAAAAGAATTAGAATGGGGGCCATTCCATAATTGGTCACTGGAAATTGCTATTAACTGGAGTGCCAATGGCTTTACCCCAGCTGAGCTGGAGTATTGGCTTCATGCCAATACTACAATAGTGCAGTATGGGACTGGGGTGAGATAGTTAGGGTAAGCTGGGGCCTCCTCGCGGTACAACTGGGAAAGCTGTGGAAACATGGGTGAGTAGCTAATACCAGAACCCAGAGAGGCACGTTGATTGGGTCCTTTAGTGGCCTGAAAGAAGTGCGGTATGATAGTGATGACTGTGCCAACCTGTTCTTGCAGGTGTCTACCACTCCCTGAGGGGAGAATACAGGCAGGAAGGGGGTACAAGTTGGGGATGACGCCTGTCAGATGGCCTCCTCACAAGCTGGGGTTGCACAGGTGCGAACCTCAGGATAAGGGAGGGGCAATACTGGTTGGCTGTGCTTCAGTGCACCTACCTACAATAAATACCACAGTTTTCTGAGTTGGCCTTACGCTCAGCTAGCTGCTAGTTTGGTTGGCATGAGTCAGCTGGTGGCAAAACGGATCATTCAAGAAAATTAAGGAAGACACAAAAGGACTCCAAGGCTTCCTGGACAAAAAGGGACCAGAGAGCACAACTTCTAAAAAGAAGGTAACAAAGTGGAGGGCTTCAGCTTCTCCCCATCAGGTCCTTAAACCTGGGGATCATTGGGTCTTGTCTCCTGCAAAGGGGATGAGAGGCATATCACCTATCCTGGCTGGTGCAGACGAGCTAACCAGTACTTAAACAGGGCGGGCATATGTCAGTTTAGGGGTAGTGCAAGCTACACCCAATAGTGGTTGTGCCTACATTTGGTTGTTCTTAGGTTTGCGCAGCCCTAGTGTGGTGGGAGGAAGTATCCCAGGCCTTCATCCTGCAATAATTGCCATCACTAGGAGCCCCTCAGGGCTTTTAAAAACTCAAAAGATGTGACTTGGACATATTGGGGGTAACAAAGAATATTCTGAGACCCTGCACAATCTCTCCTTCACTCTAGAAAATTTGGAATCTCTGGTGGGACCATGCCCCTCTGGCTGCAGCAGCGGAGTGGGATGCGGCGGGATTTATCCCAGACACAGCCCACACCTGGATTGGACACAAGGTCCTTCCCCAATCATCAGAAGTCATGTGAGAGGTTACGCCTCTGAACTCAGATGAATTTAGCTAAAGATGGTCATTTGGGTCATATTGATCCACGACTGTAAACAGTCATTCCCTGATCCCTCTCTGGCCACTCCCTATGTAGCAGAGGGGTTTACCCCTGCAAAAGCCTTCCAGTGGAGTGAAGTGGAGGTTATGTCAGAATCAGCACGCCTGTTCACCATGCAGGATGAAACAGAGTCATTGTCTAAGACTAGTGCCAACAAAGCGCCATAACACTGAAAGTGCTGCTTGAATATTTGCATGAGGCATGAGACCCTGAGGCCTCACTTACTTGGTATCGCTTCATCCTATTGCCAATGGAAGCATTAAGGGTGGAAAGCCCTCAAAATAGGTGCAGCTATGGCCAGCACCATCCGCAAACAGGGTATCAATATGCATCAAGTG
The DNA here is from genome assembly GCA_022478985.1 of Massospora cicadina. NCBI lineage: Eukaryota > Fungi > Entomophthoromycota > Entomophthoromycetes > Entomophthorales > Entomophthoraceae > Massospora > Massospora cicadina. The sequence continues at coordinate 47,986 of JAKSZP010007067.1, read as the reverse complement.
CAAGCTTTCTTGACATGAGAATTCAGCTTAGATGAAGCAATCAGCTGGATCCTCAGGGAAAACCACAGTGGAGGATCCAACATCTTGTGCAAATAAAAAAATCATATAGTGTGGCAGCCGCCTCTCATGAGGAGATGTGATAAAGAGCCAGGAGTCATATGGACTTTATTAGAGAATTTATCAGCGGCAGGTTCTCTGACTGAAAAGCCACCAAATCCTACCTTAAGGATGCAATTTTCATCCACCTCCAATTGGTCGTGGAAGAGAAATGGTCAGATCTGATAGTTGCGATATACCAGGAGCTCAACAGCTTACTAGCCAGTGGAGACTTTGTCCACCACTGGCGTTAAGAATTTGAATTCTTAATTATAGGTGATTACTAGTGTGCCAGGCCAAACATTATGAAGACTGCTGGCCCTTGCTATTTCACAACCATCAGCGACCTTTCCCTATAAATTTGCAGGGCAACCCATTAAACCAGAAGACCAACAACTTATACTTCTGAGACTTGATCACTTATTATGGCTCAGAGGTTGTTGAGAATTTTCATTTTCAATATTAGGTGACTCCATTAGTCTTTCAGGACAAACAGTATGAAGATTACTGGCCCTTGCTTTTCACAATCATTGGCGACCTTTCCCTATAAATTCGCAGGGCAACCCACCAGCCCAGAAGACCAGCAACTTACCCTTCTGAGGCTTGACCACCCGTTATGGCTCAGAGGTCAACTTTGGGACTTGTCCAACTATTGTGGTTCAGCGGCCTTTATTGACTCCCTTGGGGTTTCTCCCCTTCAATCCTTCCAGTTCATCATTGTTGTTGCTAGTCGTTGGACAATTATAAGTCCAATGTGTTGATAAGAGTGGTTTAGAGGAAAAATAATACAAATATCGGCCAAAAGACCCTGGTTGATTCCCGGTGGAACTCCTCAAATTAGGGTAACTCTTCTATTAATAATTAGGCAAACTAATTGAGTTTGGGAGGTCGGATTGCACTGAATCATTGACTGAATTTGGGGAGTCTATCTGAGGCTCCTCCCCAGGCCTCTTCTATTTTAGTACAGGTTACACTGCGGAAACCAGCCCCTTTTATAGGGTCAGAGGGGGTCCAACCAAGTGCAAAAATTTCCAGCCCATTGATTGGGTCAAATATATAAAAACATTACCTCATGGACTAGTCCTTCCTGCTCTTGACCCTCAATCAGCCATTCCACCCAAGCGAGGCAAGTTTGAGAGATATGATATAATGACAGCTCATATTTCCTAATTCTGAATTTACTAAGCAATCCATATTTTGAGCCTCAATGCTTTAATTATTAATTATCAACTTAGTAAGAGGGTTCTCTTTTTACCCTATTGTGCTTCTAATAAAATATATTAAAAACCCAACCCTTTAGTTTTTATTAGCTTTTATTTTTATTACAAGCGGTATTTAGTTCTCCTTAATAGTTTTTGTTTGAAATAGGCAATTAAGCACCAGCGAGCATCTTCTTCACCTAAAATTCAACTATTGGAGCTCAAAGCAGGGGTACCTGTACACCACAAAAAATCGTTTACCAAAAATTGAGATTGGTAGGGCACCTAACCCTTACAACTTCCTCGCTGAAAGTAACCCTAGGATAGCCACTCTGGAACACCATCTAGCCAGTGCTTTGTCTCGCCTCAAAAGGCTTGAGCAGCACTTTATTCCAAAACCCCCTTTACAAGGAAGGTCACCCCATGTGAGGGCAGTATTGCCTCCTTCCACTTCGGTTATCAAACTGGTATGGAAGGAGCAACTGACCAACAAAAAGCCCAGTACATCCTTCCTTGCTTGAGTCGCCTAGCAAAAGAAACAATGGTTCCCACCATAATTAACCTTATTATCTGGTCAGAGGTTAACAAGCGATTATTGATGAATTTGGCTCCCAGCAGAGTTTACAACGAAAAAACAGGCCTTTATGTGCCTTATTCAGCAATAGGGTGAATTGATACCTCTTTTGTGGAGCAGTTCTATAGGGACTCTCAACATCTGCTGCTTTCCAAAATGCTACCACTTGATGACGCCAGTGCTGCCATTCTGAGCGGATTAACACCTCACCCTTCTTTAGCTCAGCACCTTATCTATGTAAAGTGCCACCCCCAGACTATCTGAGATATTAGGGAGGCTCTTCTAGAGGTTGCAGATATGTATAACGCTGAAGCTACTTCAGCTGTTGGGTCACCTCCCCAGGTGTTAACCATTAAGAATTGTTCAACTGAAGCACCGTTAAAGGAGGTTATGATGATCCCTATGGGCCCCCTACACTGATTACTACTCTGAGCCCAGCACCTGAGGTTCTGCTAAAACCCAATTTTCCTTTTCCCAGTAAACTTGAGGTTTTCCAGCCAGTAAGTCATGGTACATCCGTATCAATGGGGCTGCGCTTCATACCCCCATCTTGTCTCCAAGATCATCTATTATCATACAAGTGTCACTATAAGTGGCTGCAATGCCAGCTCCTAAGTTCAAACCTCTCTCTTGGGTGATGGTCGCCTTCAACAATAATGGGTTAAATGACCAGATCAAAAAAGCTAACCTTTCTGTTTCCCCAAGGCTCACAGACATTAATCAACATAAAGCTGGGGTCATTAGAGCATCCACTTCTATAATATTATCTCCCCTAGCTAACCCTAATCCAAAACTCATAACCATGGAGCAGTCAAAACCCATTACTTTAAAGGTCGAAATTAGCACCGTGATAAATACAGCGCCTCACACAAAAATTATTAGGGTTGAGGAGCGGCCTCAGGACCTCTCTTGCACCAAGGATTGCCCTGAACCTACCCCGCGTCCTAGGGATTCTATGATGTGCATTAAAAACCCATCCAATTATGAATCTGAAGGGGTGGTGAAGATGTGGGTCATTATATTTTAGGAGCCCCAGGTGAAGTGGAGGTGCCCAACAGGTTGAACCCAGAAGAGTGGATACGGTTAGGATACCCTGCAGAACATATCTTTATCAGGTGTTGAGAGAACTGGAGTTTATTGATACCACCAGCGATGCTGACAAGCTTATTGCCACAATGATCCAATCCACTCAAAGTGTGTATACAATGCAGTATATCCGGGATAAATTCCCTCAAACTGCCAAGTGCCTTGCTTCTACTCTCCAGCTGAAGGAGGTCCTCACTTTTACCCTCCAAATTGGGTGGAACCTTAGCAAAAGTGGAGGTTGTTGTCACCTAAGTACGAGTTGTAGCTATCCTTGACACTGGATCTCTTATGAACGTTGTATCATCCAAGCTTTTTAAAATTAAGCTGGCCTTGACCTCAACTACTCAGGAGTTTATAACTTCTGGTCCAGCCAACACTAGCACTATTGGGGCTTACTCATCTTTACCCATCCAATTTGGGAAACTCCTCCTCTCAGCCCCTGCAGTGGCCTTAGCCAACAATACATATGACATGCTCATTGGTACTCAATTTTATACATGAGTATGGTTGATTATCAATCTGAAGTAGGACTATCTTTTTCTGATTAACTCTTAGGTTCCCCTGATTTTGGGCCACAATGAGATTAATAAAAAGGAATACACTTGCACTATTGAAAACCTTTATCTGCCTTATCCTTACACTATATGATGGAAGGGCGGAATACCAAGATGCTGCCTGAATCAGTGGACGCTCTTGAGGGAATTGCATTTTATGAAGCTGAAGAGGTGTTGATTAAAGTGGGTGAATAAAGGGTGATTGACACCTTTATTACCCTGCAAATCCCCCATAACTGCCTGTTGCACATAACCAGAATTGATGGAATCAGTCCCTTAGAACCTCAAGTATTACCAGGCATCCTAGACCCAGCCTATCAACGCCCTATCAGTATTCTACTAGGGAATCTTACCAATAAAGATATGGTCATAAAGAAACATCAGGATATTGGGAAAGATATGCTGATCCCAGTTAAAAATTAACCAGGTTCACTGCATTGGGTCTATGTCAGACATGGGCCTGCCTGCTGGTAAATCATTATGTACATTTTCCGACGTTCATATTTCTGATGATCTAACCCCTGAAGAGCTTAAATAAGTTAATGGGTTATTGGAGTCCTACAGTGACATATTTTTTAAATCTGAGACTGACTATAGCCATATGAAGTGTTGGAGTCTTACCATTGCTGTTGGGGATTCTAGTCCCATTTGATACAAACCTTATTGTAAATCCAAAGTTGAGGAGCAACAGATGAGGACGGAGCTCAAAAAGCTATTAAACGATGGCCTATTGATACCTTCGCAAAGTCCATGGTCATCACCTCTCCTCATTATATAAAACAAAAATGGTGGTCGACAGGTTGTGATGGACTACCGCCAACTAATAACCTCACAAAGAAAGATAGCTATCTCATTTTTCTCATTGATGAAGCTCTAGCACAGCTCTTTGGATCTAAGTTCTTCTCGGCCATGGACTTAGCCAGTGGCCATTGGCATATGAACCTCTCTCCTCAAGATCAGGAGAAATGCGCTCTGATTTTCAGCGAGAACCTAGTCCAACCCACCTGATTACCTCAAGGGTTGTGCATCACTCCTGCAACTTCTAATGAGCCATGGACCACATCTTGCAGGCCCCAAGTTAAGTTGTGGCATCATCTATCTTAATGACATTATTGTGTTTTATTAAACTTTTAATGATCATCTTGATCACCTAAAAGAAGTCAATCAACGCTTACGTCAGTCCAACCTTAAATTAAAGCCCTCTAAGTGCGCTTTTTTCCAGAATAGGTTAGATTTATTTGTACATGCCATCTCACAGGATGGAATTCAACCCCTCCAATATAAGGTTGAGGATATATTCAAATTGCCTGATCCCAAAACCCTACGTGATATACAGGTATCCTTGGGTATGATGGGTATTACCACCGATTTATCCCAAGTTTGCCCAACTAAGTGAACCTCTTGTATGCTTATTGGCTAAGGACGTCCCTTTTCGTTAGAAACATAAACAAAAGGCCGCCTTTGAGACTCTAAAGCCGTTATTACAAAAACGCCCTACCCTGCGCCACCCTGATTACAATAAACCTTTCACTCTAAATACCAATGCCTCTGAATAAGATGTTGGAGCCACCCTGGCTCAATTGGATATAAATAGTGTGATCATCCCGTCTCCTATTTTAGCAAGACGTTGTAAAAAGCTGAACGCAATTGTAGTGTCTCCAAAAAGAGTGCCTTGCAGTCCTGTGGCTATAAAATATATTACCGCCCTTTTCTATATGGAACTTCCTTCACTGTGGTCACTAATGTTAGGGCAAAGCCTGACATGAAAGATATCTCTGATATATCATTCTTATTAGTAGAATATATGATATTGCAATCAGATTAAACAATTGAAGATGATAGCAAAATCACATAGCAGAACGAATAATGAGTCAGATGAGTTGATTCAAGCCTATCAAATCTGAATTGAACATCGGAACATCTGGGGCCAGGTCTTAGTAGTCCTAACTAGGCAGTTGACTACTAGTCTAAGCTTTGGTTATCTAAGACAGAAAGAGCCTAAAGAGTCTAAAGCTAGATAAGAATCAAGTAAGCCCCAAAGCTAGTTCAATTAGTCTGAAAAGTGTATATAAGCTGAATATTTCTAAAATCAAACCTCTCAGTCAATAAAGTTAAGATGCTTCTAAATACTTATTTGATTTACCTGCTTTTGATCCTTAGTAAAGTACAAGGATCTTTATTATCAAGCTTATATCAATTCAACAACCCTGAAAATCCAATTATTTTCACTAACCCAATTTCACAATTACCCACAGTCACTGGTATCTTGGCCTTAACAGGGGTTGGACTAGCTGAAGCTCTACAACCTATATTAAAGCCCAACAAACCTTTATTCACAACTGTTATATTTTTTTATCCGCATCCTACCCTTGTTATACTGGACTCTTAGCTCAGGCATGGCAAGTTCATGAGTTGCTATGCCAGACTGGGTTAAAGATATTCCAGTCCCTGACAACTAACCATGCCTCTGAAGTGATTACAAAATATGAAGGATCCCACCGGGAAGTTGTATCACTGGGTTTAAAGCTCCAACCCTATTATATGAAGATTGAGCACCGAGCTGGATCTCATCATTTAAAAATTATTGTCTTAACTCAGCTGACTATCATTCATCTGGAAAATAGTGAAGCAGAGAGGCTGCATGATCTCCTTATGGCCCCTGACGCCTGGAAAGATGGGGATGAACTCGTCCAGAAAAATGTTAGTCTGACACTCCTGCAACAACCAAGTTGTAAAATGGGAAATTGAATAAGAAAATAGGTGCAATAGGTTGCCTTTTCTCCAACCTTCAGAGAGAGTTCCCGTGATCATGGAGGTCCATTCTATGCTAGGGCACAGTGGAGTTTGTAAACCTATGAGTGGGTGAAGGATTGGTATCACTGGGAGGTAATTATGGAGTCTATCATTGAAGTTTTAGACGCCTGTCTAATCTGTAAGAAGCAATACAGCTACAAAACCAAGTATCATTACCATTCCACAACGCCTCAACAGCCGTTTCATACTATAAGATTGGATGTGGTAGGTCCATTACTTTAGACTACCAGTGGGAATTGCTATATCCTGATAGGCATTGACCACTTCACCAAATGGGTTGAAGCAGTTGCTCATCCTGCCCAGGACGCAAAAGCTACTGCCACCTTCCTCCATCAACATATTTTCACCCAGCATGGCTGTCTCAGGTCCTACTGTGTGACAGAGGGAAGAATTTTACCTCATGGATGGTAAAGCTTTTGGCTACTTCTGTGGGTTGCAGCAGCTTTTCTTGGCCCCCTAAAATACCTTCATGAATGGTACTGTGGAAAGAGCAAATGGAACCCTGGTTTCTATATTATGAAAGATAGTCAGCTCAGAATTTTTTCCACTTGAAATCACTTTTGAGTCATTTTGAAAAAAACAAGTCAATTTTCCACCATCACCTCACAGTACTAATTTTCCATTTCATGTCCTCAGCTCCACCACTTGCTGCCCCAGTGTGGGGCAGCGGGGCTCCACCTGATAGTGTTTACCACCCAGCAGGCAAACGCATGTGGATTGGCTCATCCAGACCACCAAATGCAATTTGCTGATTTGTCCCTCCAAGTGACTTTGTATTGCACCTGGCACAAGTCCATGCAACCTTCCCCACCCCCTATCCCTACCCCAATCCAAAATTCACTTTTGCCTCCACGTCAAGTACAGATGTCACTTCCCATATTCTGACAAAGCAATAATTGAGCTGGCAACGGCCACCTTTGCACCAGAAGGGTTTATCAACTTCTGCCCTTACAGGGATATTTTGATATTGGATTCCCCACTGAAGAGGACGCGGATGCTGCAGCAGCAACGCCCTCAATTTAGTAAAAACACACCCATTACTGCCACCCATACATGCCACCCCAATAATACCACAATTGTGGTGACATTTGCAAACCTTTCCTCACACCTTCCTCCTCAAACACTCTATGAATAATTGATGTCAGGGCTTTCCACTTATGGCACAGACCCCATACTCCACTTCCTTGTTCTGAGAGGTACTGAGCGCCTAGCGGCACCTCAGGCAATGGCCACCATTACCCCCACCAGCCAATTGTAGCCCAGCACATCCCACCGTGTGCCTATATCCCAACTACACTGTACCACTTTTTTTAAGCTCTCATAAACATTGGCTGCACAGTTTGCCCCCTCTGTCATGAATTGAATTTTTTAAAAAAGCATGTCAGTACAGTTTAAATAATGCAAAAACCGCCAACCCCACCCATATGGTCACACCAAAAGTGTTTGAGTGGGGATTTTGGCTGCCCTCACCCCCTCCAACTGAGCGCTCAAAAAATCAGCAAAAACTTGCAACCAAAACCCAAGCTGGCCAATTTTCTCAAAATCTAACCAATAAGGAGCAGGTTTGACCCAAATTCAATACAAACATTTCCAGCCCAAAGCCTATCCAACAACAGCCACTTCTCTCCTAATCAATCCCAATTAACCAAAATTACTGGAACTTATTGGGATGGAGTGACCAAATATGGTGAAATTGTCCCACCTTTAGACTTTGTAATTGATTTAAAACTTTATCTGCCTTCAGAATTTGATGCCCCATTCCCGCCCAAGAAATATGTCCCCAAACCCACCGCTACTTCTTTCCTGAGTGACCATCAGCTTGCTGAGGCTGTGGTGGCCTCACCCAAAAGTTGCCATCTCTGCGATGCCATGGCACTCTTTGTTGCTGAATTTAAGGAAGGGCTGCACATTACCCAATTCCCTCTCAATTTCCCTTCTGTTGCTGAAGAGGAGATTGTGCGCTTAACTGAAACTGCCGTCACTGCTGTCAAGCATGTTGCTGAACTAGCAGATTTTTACCTACCATGCATATCACCAGAGCCAATATTATAAAATTCGCCCAGCTTCCCAATGCATGTATACAAGTTAAACTCCATGTTGCAGAACTCCTGAGGGCTATGCTCCAGGCTCAAATTGTCAATGACGATTTTAATGATTATCTTTATCACATTGAACCTCATACTGCAAATGCTCCAAGACTCTTGCTCTCAGCATTGATCCTCCTTTTCAATGTTGAAGTTGAGATTAATAAGTTACATGATCCCCCTCCCCCTCTGCCATGGTGGGATAAGCGGTTCACCGCTGTTCCACCTGGTAGGTTGTTTTATCAAGTTTATGTGTCTCAACACTCATTTAGAGAGTTTGGTTTTATGTTTTCAAATCACTTTTTGGTGTTTCTGTTTTGGTAATGTCCGTCCCCTGGTCAGCTTACCTCAAGTAATATTTAAATGATAGACAGCTCAGATCCCCTACACTGGGATCAATGCTTACTTAGTGCCCTCAGGGCCTACCATATCAGCTATCATCAAATCCTTAAGTTGTCTACCTTCCATGTATTATATGGTCAGGAACCAGTAGTACCTGCTATGCTAGAAAAAGACAACTTCTCTGGTAGGAAAGATGATCCTGATAAAGCCCTGAAAAGATTGGTACAACGCATTATCCAGTTGCAATCAGAGGCAATGACTAACTTAGCTAAAGTGGTAACAAAAGAAGGGGTAGCTGCAAATAATCATAGGAAGCCCCTCCCTCCCTTTCAAGTGTCAGATTTGGTATTGTATTATCACAACCGTATCTCCCAGAAGTGAGAAGCTTGGGTCTATTTGGGAAGGCCTTTTGTAGTCACAATAAGCGAGGGGAGGAGTATTCCATTAAGTCCCTTGCTACTGGAGTTACAGTCAACTGAGCCCATGGCCAGTTCTTGCGCCCTTATTCTCCCCCTCACACTCTTGAAGGAGGTAATATTGGACAATTACAAGTCTGATTATCTAATAAGAATGTATTGATTTTAAATAAGGCGAAATTACAGATAAAATCAGCCAAAAGACCCTGGTGATGCTCAGTGGAACCCTCAAATTGGGTAACACTTCTAACAATAATCTGATGAACAAATTGAGTTTTGGAGGTCATATTGCACCAAATTGTCAGCTGAATTCAGGGAGTTTATTGAAGGCTTCTCCCCTTGCCTCTTCTATTTTAATACAAGCTACTCCATGAAAACTGGCCCCTTTTATAGAGTCAGAGGGGGTCCAACCAGGTGCAAAATTTTTCCAGCTCATTGATTGGGTCAAATATATAAAAACATTAACTCATGGACTAGACCTTCCTGCTCCCAACCCTCAATCGGCCATTCCACTTAAATGAGGCAAGTTTGAGAGATCCAATAGGGTGACAGCTCATATTTATAATTTGGAATTTACTAAGCAAACCAAATTTTGAGCCTTGACCTTAAATTAATTATTGACTTATTAAAAGTGTTCTCTTTTTACCCTATCGTCACTTCTAATAAAATATGTTAACCAACCCTTTAGTTTCATTTTTTGTTTAGGTTTCATTCCATCTGGTGTTTAACACTTCTGAATATTTTGTTGAAAATTAGGTAATAAAGCACCAGCAAGTATCTTCTTCGCCCAAATAACAGCATATATTGCCAGCAACTTGTCCCTATCATCAGCGTTCTTCTGAAACAATTTTTTTAAAATTCATCCCAATTGAATGCTGAATATTATTTTAAAACATCCTCAGTAACAGTCGCCAGTTAATCTAATATAAATTATTTTATAAACTAATTTTTAAATATCCTCAGCATCAGTTGCCAGTATCTGGAATTCTAAGCGGTGGAATCATTGTTGCTCACCCTTATCAGAACCCTTAGCATTTAAAAGCCTGCAATATGCTTATCCTTGGATTAAGTCACAAGCAAATCACAAACAATTAAATAATTGTATCATTATTATTGTTGCTAGTGATCCCGTAACTCAACCATTAATTACTAATCCGCCATAAATCTAGATTAGTAATTATATTGGCATCCTCAGCTTCAGTTGCCAGTATCATTTTGCTAATAACATTAAATCTAATGGGGATTATCCCTGACACTTTGAGATAGTTCAACTAACCAAACGGGGAGCATCTTTGGTAACTTTACTAATTATAATAATATCAAAAATAGGCGATTAATTGGCAATTACCCCAACTAATCAAACCCCTAAATTCAGATAACATGGGTTTGAATCCTTTTGGTTAAAATCTTGACAGGGTAGTGGGGTGGGCGACAAGAGTATATTTGTGAGCTTGCTGGGAGAAAATGAATAATCCTTCAGGACTAAGTATCCAAGGAAGGTATCCCTATCCTTGAAAAACTCACACTTGGACGGTTTCACATAAAGGTCAGCCTTGTGCAGCGCAGCCAACACCAGTTTTAAGACCTTCTCAAGCTGATCAGACATAGGGGAATGCGCAAGAATATCATCAATATATGTTACCACATAGGTGAACCAAAGGTCACTGAGCATATCATTGATCATCTGCTGAAGAGTGGATGGAGCGTTTTTCAATATGAAAGGCTTCATGAGGAACTGGAAGATTCCTCTTCACGTGCAAACTGCCATAAGCCACTCATGACCCTCCATTGCCTGGATCTGGGTGAATGCATTTGCAAGATCAAACTTCAAAAACACCCAGGATTTTGCAATCACTTGGCCAATTGTCTGCTCTAGGGGAAGGGATTAGGGATCATGAGCCATAGTGTTATTTAGATGCCTATAATTTACACAGAGCTGCAACAGGCCATTGGACTTTTGAGCAAAAATTATGGGAGAGGCAATTGTCAAGGAGTTCTTGATCACCCAGTTTTTTTGTGAGAAAACCATTTAACCACACATCCATGACTTTGTCCTCATGCTTTGTATAAGTTTACAAGGGACAGTTGATGTCGATTATATTTACTATCAATTGGAAGGCCAGATCAACTCAGAGCGGGAGGGAAGATAGTTGGCTTTTACATATTAATAAACCTTGGAACTGGGCCAAGCTGGGGGAAATCTGCTGGAAGCACTATGAGAGACAGCGTTAGAGCATTCACCCTACTGTACCAACAGGAGAGAAAGCATTGATCAGTAGAATCTCGCCCCTTGCATTGTAATTCTCAAATGACAAAATATTGTTTCTCCAGGTCAAAACAAACCTGCTGGCACTGATACCAACTGACCCCCACTATAATGGTAAAAAATAAGTCTGGAACCCCAGTAAACCTATCACAAAAGCCAAATTAATGTACCAAAAATGGTACTGGGCGCTGCACCAGGTAACTAGACATCAAAGCCAATAATATATATAAAACTGAGGACCCCACTTTTATTAAGGCTCAACCCCTAAGCAACCTTCAAACTCATAAAGTTAGCAGTGGCTCTTATGTACACAAGAATATCAATGGAGGCCACATGAGCACCCAACTGGATCTAAACCTGTAAAAGTTAATCCTGATCTTGTTTCTTAGCCATGATGCATGGGACACTTGGGAGTGAAGGGTTGTCCAATGAGCCATCCCAGTCCATCTTTGGGAGCATAGGCCACATATGCCACTGTCTTAACAAACTGAAACTCCACCACTTCCGCTGGGAACAACTGGGGCACCAGCCAATTCATGTACACCTGCTCACCCAAAGTGGCAGCATTGAGTGAGAATACAATCATCAGAAATCCATTAGCGGGACGAGGGGCAGATTAGCAACCTTAGGAACAAACAACACACACGCGCTTGTAACCCATTATTGCCTACCTCCTCAAGGAAAAGGGGAAACCCTGGGTACTCCTCCACTTGATCTGAGGGTAGGCCCTACTGTGTTTGGGTCAAGGATATATTTTAACCCCAGCATAAAAGCTGTGACCCGCTGATGAGCTAGCCTCTCATCATAGACCACCCTAACTGAAAGATGAATCTTCTAATTGTATAACCAAACCAACGCAACACCCCACCTATAGGGCAGGATGGAGAAGGATGAAAATTTGGGTCGCTCCACTATGTCATGGAGTATGCTAATAATAAGAATAGCTGAATATCAAAGTGAGAACATTAAGAACCCCGCCAGAATACCTGAGGTACAGTCATCCATATTGAGAGATGGAAAGTAAAGAAGCCAGCTGCAAAGACTAGCCAGGGAATTACAGAATCAGAAATTATTTCCACTAGATGTTCAACTAAACTCTCTATCTCACAAATAATTATTGATATTTTTTAAGAGTTTTTATTGCAAATCAGGTTGGAAGAAAGAAAAAGGGAGAAATAGCGGTACCCCCTGTTAGGGACCACTGCTAAAGTCTCGCTAAATGGGGAACTGAAGCTAAGTGAACTTCCATCAAGATATATAATGATTCAGTTCTAGCAGATCTTGAAATTCAAAAGGTTTTATGATAAAGTCTTATATCTAACCTGGCCGGTTATATAGGCATCAAATTTGCTAGAAAAATATTCATTCCACTGTGATCTTGCTTGACACAATGATAATGACTCCTCCAGTAGATGGCAGGTTGTTCCCAAAGACATGCCACATATGGCCAGCTCCATTGGGTCAGAGAGGGATTGACTATATCCCATATCTTTTTGGGACAGGCTCATATGCAAAACTGCTGGGGAAACTAACATATGTGAATCTTCAAGCCCCAAACTAACTTAATTCCTTTATTTTTGGTGGGATGCGACTTGACTTCCCTGGTGAAACTTGAACCCGCAAATACATCCTCCTATGAACATGCGCTAATTGCCTTCCACTGGAAATGGCTTTTACCCTCAGCCACCTCCTGGCACAACTTCTTAATTTTACCCACCAACTCTTTAGTGGTAAGCATTGGTGGAAGAGGTACAGTTTGCAAGGGATACACCATTACCCATTTTCATTTACAACATAAGCTAGTTCTTCCAGGGTGACAAGAGGGACGACCACCAGCTTTTTTTCTTTTTTATTCATAATGGAAATTTTTCCAGGTATAGCCACAGGGATTTTTCTCCAAGGATTACATTGATGACCTCTCTCATATCCTTTTATTAATGACCCAGTACCAGCTTATTATATGGAACCCATCACCTTAAGCCAATTTGTTACAGATCCAACAATTCTCCAGACCTTTAAAGTCCCTGAGATAGTATTAAAATTTTAACCAGGCGATATTTCTCACACATTAACAAAATTAGTGTACTAATTAGTTAAGGATGATCGCCGACTATTCTATTAGATCTGAGCTCAATACTTAATGATAACAACTCCAATTTGTGATCCACAACCTGGTTGGGTTTGACAGTCAAGATCTGCTGGATCAAAAAAGCATCAGGGATTGTCCCCAATAGGGAATTGGGGGAATTGGTAGGTCTCAACGCCAGCGACTGAGGCCAAAGATAATGAGATAATTAATAATATCAATTAAAATGACGAATTGCTTAGATTCAACCTTAAAAGTATTGGGAAAGGATCCTGATAGAGCATTTTAAGCAAATTTGACACTGGAGACTTATTCTGAGGATGTCAATATATTTAATGAATTCAATTAAATTAAATCAAGGATCACTGTAATCACGAAAATTCAAGGATGACAAATCAAGCAGAGAGATAATTGCCAGTGAGAGCGCCGGTGAATGCTAAGCATGAGTATCACCAGTGAGAGTGCTGACAATGCTGGCAATGAATGCCAATGACGTGGATAGGAAAGAAATGCTTATAAGAATAGTTTTATCTCTCTCTTAAAAATCCTCAAATGCAATCTTCATTTTCCTTAATTAATTTTTGATACCTACCTCTGCTAGTTTTAAAGTGGATATAGTTCATCTTGGCTATTGGAGGAGAAATTAAAGATCCTCAGAGGTTAGGTGCTGGGTGAACAAACCTGGATTGGTCAAAGCAACCAACTCCAAACCTTGAACTAGATTGAAACCCTTTTGGAACTTATGGTAACTAGAAACAACAATGATGGACTGGAAAGTATGAAGGGGAGAAACCCTGAGTGAGTCAATAGAGGCCGCTGAACCACAATTATTGGACAATTCCCAAATTGGACCTCTGAGCCATAACGAGTGGTCAAGCCTCAGAAGTAGATATAGTTGGTCTGCTCAGTTGGTGGTTTTCCCTGAAAATTCATAGGGAAAGGTCGCCAATGATTGTGAAAAGCGAGGGCCAGTAGTCTTTATACTGTTTGGTCTGGAACATTAATAGAGTCATCTATTATTAAGAATAAAAATTCTCAACAATGGTGCTCACTACAGGGGGCTCTGTTGGTGTGTTGCTTAATTATCTTGAGGTTAAATTAGAAGGTGGCAAAAGCCGCTGGATCTGTCTAGGAAATGATGCTGTTAAACGGAATCTCAGCCCCAACGTTCAATTTCTGATGCCTCTTGTAGATGGGGGAAGAGTCAAGAACCTCCTAATCATTATGTACATGTGTTTGGCCCACCAAATAGGTGGAATTTTACTTGAGGAATATCATCTGGGTAAGTTGGGGAATATGTTGGAATGTTAAACAAGCGATATTCCTACCATATTAATGAAATTAGTGTACTAATTAGTCAAGGATAATTGCTGACTATTTTACTAGTTTTGAGTTCAAAAAAAATAATATAACCCCAATTTGTTCTCCCCATTTGTTTGGGTTGATCCATCTTGATCCGCTGGATCAAAAGTATTGGGGATCATCCCTAATAAGGACTTGGGGTAATTGGTGAGTTTTGACACCAGAAACTGAGGCTGAAGATGGTGAGAAAATTAATATTATCAACTAAGATGACATTTCTTAAAATGTTCGTCAAAGTGTTGGGAAATGATCCTGATAGAGTTCTTAGTCTAATTTGAAACATGTGTCTTATGCTGGGGATGTTAAACCATTTAATATAAATTAAATAAAGTCAAATCGCATTCTGACTTTGTAAGAGTATTAGGAACAATCCCCAACAGCATTTTGGTTGTATTTGGCACTAGTGACTTATGCTGAGGATGTCAATATATTTAATTAATTCAATTATATTGAAACAAGGATCACTGTAGTCATGGAAATTTAAGGATGACAAATCAAGCAGAGAGATAATCGCCAGTGAGGGCGCTGGTGAATGCTAAGCATGAGTATCACCAGTGAGAGTGCTGGCAATGCTGGCAATAAATGCCTATAAATAGTTGATCTCTCTCTTAATAAAAATGTCTTCAAATCTAATCTTCATTTTCTTTAATTAATTTTGGATAACTACCTCTGCTAGTTTTAAAGTGGATGTAGTTGATCTTGGTTGATGGAGGAGGAATTAAAGATCCTCAGAGGTTAGTGCTGCGTGAACACACATGGAGTGGTCTGTGCAACCAACTCCTAACCTGGAATTACAGAAAAACCATGGGAACTGACTCAATCAGTAAAGCCAGTGATGAAAAGTGGGGATTAGCCATGAGGTGGAGGAGCAAGGGGTCAGGCCGCCCAGATGGGGAAGAACTGCCGGTGCCCACTCAGAGGGGCTAATCTGCTAAGGTGAAGTTGGTGTCCAGTGGATTGGGGAGTTGCCTGCGGCCCTTTAAGGAAAGGTCACAAAGGATGGTGAAAAATCAAGGGACAGAGGCTTCATACTGTTTGACCTGGCACACTATCAGAGTCACCCATTATTGAGAAAAAAATCTCAATAGGGACTAACCAATGAATAACTTAATTCCAAGTGCACAAGTTTCTAGTTATTGATGGCCAACTATACTTCTGAGGCAAGAATACCATCATTAAGTTATCATAAAGAATTTATGATTGGAGTACCTTAATCTAGTTTATGATGACTGTCAGTAATCATGCGAATTGGATGAACCTTAGTGGGATTCATACTTGACTCAAGTCACAACTTGGACATAGAAGCTTTACCAATTAGATGAGCATTAAGACTGATGCTAACAATGAAATCTAAAATTTGTGAAAGTAAACTAAAATTCCAAAAGGATCCGCCAATTTTACTAACAAAGACACTCGGTCAGATGGCAAAGATCTTGCCAATTGGAGGTTCCCAGAATTGGCCACCCTGGCAAAAAAGAGTCAGATTCAAAGAAAGCCTACACCACCTGCCTCATCATCAAAGATGTCTCCTTACCCTACTTGTTCACACTTATTACACTAAGTTCCTCCTTAGGCGAATTTAAATATCTTATCAGTCTATAAATATCTAAACTTTGATTAATAGAAATACCTTCAGATTTCCTAGTACCTTTCGCTAGTAATATTTAGCCTGTTCTTATACAGAATACCTTGCCTGTTTGAAGTAAACAGAGTAGCCTCAATGATGAATTCTCATAGAGAGATTGCCTTAGTGGACTCAGTCCCTAAGAGATTATACTGGAACCACGTTTGACTAAAAATTTAACAGCCTTTAAAGGCCCTGACCTTCAGAGATTATGACAAAGCCCTACATGCTGGTGTTCCCTGACAGATCCTTCCAAGGCTCCTGGTGAAGACTTACCTTCCATATGAACATCTCCAGCGAAAACAGCGCATTTAATATTGAGGAAATATAAGTTTTTCCCAATGGGTCTCCATTAATAATAAAGATGTGATGCTACCTCAATTGAAAGAACTTGTGTTCTGCATGACCATGACTTTATCTATCTTAGTGCCTGATGGATCCACATATCATATTTATGCTCCAAATGTCACTCAAACAATATGAGAGCTTCTAGGCGAAGTTATAACTCCTATGAGAACTAGTCATAGCAGCTCTACCTAGACTATTCAAATGAGCCAATCCTATTCCTCCACAGAGCTTTTGAGCAGTGATTTAAGAGCTAACCAAACATATTTGTACTTTCAACAATTTTTTCATCCTACCTTACACCAACACATGCAGTTGCTTGCACTTCACCATATGGAAATGCAGTGACAGCTAGATTAACCCACCATATTCACTCTCAGCTCCTTGAGTTATATGACGTTGCCTCTAATTTCAGTAAAAATAACCAGGAGGCCATTGTTGAGAATTTTTCATTCTCAATAATAGGTGACTCCATTAGTGTGCCAGGCCAAACAGTATAAAGACTGCTGGCCCTTGCTTTTTTACCATCATTGGTGGCCTTTCCTCACAGGGTCGCAGACAACTCCACAATCCAGCTGGACACCAACTTTACCTTAGCAGATTAGCCCCTCTTAGTGGGCACCAGCAGTTCTCCTCCATCTGGGCGGCCTGACCCCTTGCTCCTCCACCTCATGGCTAATCTCTGATTGTCCATCACTGGCTCCATTGATTGGGCTAGTTCCCATGGTTGATCTGTAATTCCAGGTTGGGAGTTGGTTGTGCTGATAACTCCAGGTGTGTTCACTCAGCACCTAACCTCTGTAGATCTTTCATTCATCCCACACCAGCTAATCTCATTTACATCCACTTTAAAACTAGCAGAGGTAGTTATCCAAAATAAATTAAAGAAAATGAAGATTGGATTTGAAGATATTTTTTATTAAGAGAGAGATCAACTATTTATAGGAATTTCTTTCCTATTCATGTCATTGGCATTCATTGCCAGCATCATCAGAACTATCATTGGCGATTCTCCCTGTTTAGCATTTGTCAGCACTCTCGCTGGCGCCCATCTCTCTTAGCATTTGTCAGCACTCCCAATGGTGATTCTCTCCTGATTCCTCTCATCTCAAACACCAGTTAATTGTATATAAATTTTTTTATTAAATACTTTTGAGCATCTTCAGCATAAGTTGCCAGTGCTCAAAATTAGTAGCAAATTATAGTCAGATGATTAATAACGAATCTGTCAGCTTTACACTAGAAAATCCTATAATCATTTTTCATGGCAGTTGGCGTCAAGATAAGATTCTTCCAAACTTAAATGATTACCATTAATTAGTTTGACATCCTTGGCATAAGTTGCCAGTGTCAAAATCAACTCAAACTCTTTTTGGATCCTTTCCAAATATTTTTGACATTGAATTTAAGCAATTAATCATCTTAATTGATAAATTATTTATTTCAATATACTCAGCCTCAGTCGCTGGTGTTAAGGCTACCAAACCACTATCAGGGTAATCCACAATACTTTCTTGAACCAGCTGATCAAGACAGCTCAACCCAACCAAATGGGGAGCACAAATTGAGTTATTACTACATAATGAACTTGAAACTAGTGAGATAGTTGGTAACTATCCTTGACTAATTATATACATTAATTTTGAATATGTAAAAAATGTCACCTAGCTAAAATTTCAACAACTATTTTGAGTAATTATTGGGAAATTAATGACATCCAACGCTACCTTGCACAGTTTTTTTCTGGAGGCATCCAATACTTGCAGAATGAATTCTCCTAGCGGAAATTCCAATTACTACTGGCATGGACCAAAGAGTAGAATGTGCCTTATCCACCCTCCTTGAAAGAAATTTCTTAAGTCACCAAGCAACTGATTCTCAACTTGTCAATTTGTTTGGCCATATCCAGAAGATGAGTGAATAACTCACAATAATGCCAACTCTGGAAGCTATGGTGCAACATAAGGCTCTCAGAGAAACAGGACCCAGTGGGAGAGAAGGTGAGCTAAAGCCCCCTGGACCTGGAGGTCCCTAGGGTCCTCCTGGCGCCTCCTCACCTGCTGTGCCCTTTTTTATTGAAGACCACGAAGAACAAATTATATATCTTTAATGCCAACTATTGCTGATGGCCCAAGGAGCTAAGATTAATTGTTGGGGAACAACTGGATGCTGATTTGACCTTCCCCTCCTTGTACAGTCACTATGCGAATATTACTGGTATCTATGCCAATATGGTAGCTCCCAAAACCAAGCAAATTGCCATATCAAGCAGATTATTACCCAACTACAAATAATTGAAGCTAAACAGGATGCGCTCTCCAAACAATTGGCCCAAAAGTCCAAAGAGATCAAGTTTCTATGTCAACTTTTGGATTCTAAGGCCCCCTTAAGCATGTCGATGAATGCTACGCCACCATTCAAGATGACATAGATGAGAATTGCCATCAGCTTGATAGGGTTATCCCACATACTAATTTAGGCACTATGGAGACCACTAACTCAGAACGCCCACTTTCTCCTGGTGTTCATGTTCTCTCTGAACCCATCAGATATTTTTTTAGTACTAGATGGTCCCAAACCCATCAGATATTTAAAATATAGCTTTAAGAGAAATATGTCCCTAGGCTGAGACAATTCAGTCGTACTTCTTTGTATATGAGGGCGCAATGGAGCCAGCTAATGACCAACCAAAATGCCAGCATATACAATCCTGTTTGGATGGCAAGGCACAAGAAATTATGACGCCTTATTTCAAGAAATGAACCACATGGGCAGCCATTAAGGAAGCCCTTATCAAAGAATTTGGCAGTAACTTAACCCTCTCTAACCATAAACAGGCTTCCATGCATATTCTTCTGATATGGGGAGACTCATATTAAATTTGCTAAGCGCTTCTATCATGAAGCACAAGCATTAGCTTCCTGTTACTGAGTTACCATGGATGATGTCATCTCAGCTATGCTCTCCACTTTCCAACACAGTACCAACATGGTATTCTATTTCCAGAATGCCAAAAAGATTTTTTAATTTCATCTTCAACATCAAGGAATCAATAATGGATTTGCATGAGTCCAAAATATGCCAAGCTCAAAATAAGGAGAATCAACCCAATATCCATGTCATTAGCTGCAAAGAGATCAAAACAACTTGGCGGCCCATACTAATATTGTAAAATCTTTGGCCATTAAGAAAATTCCTGATGGAAGAAGCAAGCTGATGAATCAGGAAAAGCAGAATCAGCTTAGGGCGCGAGGAACCCTCTGCTGATGATGCAACGCTTAAACCTTAACCTTTTCTCACTCCTGCGCCAAGTGTTATGTTATGGAAAAACCTGAAGAACTGGACGTACCAGATTCCGTGATTCTAAATAAAGACTTATCTTCCTCTTACTCTGACTTTTCCAGACTGCTCTTTCCAGGAAAATCCATTTACTCAATTTCTTGTTTTGGCTCTGAAGTTACCCAAGTATAGATACTTGCCCACAAGTTGAAAATTTTGGCCATCATTAACACTGGATTCCCTGTCAACTTTATTTCCTCTCAACTAGTTAAACAGACTAAGATTGCACCAGACCAGAATCACTCCCTCAACTATAAAGTGGCAGGACCTTATTGTACGCGCTCCCTGGGAGCCTAATCCTCCTTGCCCCTTTTGATTTGAATCTCTGATTGTTACAGCTCCTGTTATTGTGTTGGAAAATGACAGTTACAACTTTATTAATGACACCAAGTTCCAAGTTGAATTTGATAATTTAATAAGATACTTGGATTTGTACTTTTCTATTTTAGGGTATAACCTTTCTCAGTTGTGAAGGACGTTCCTAAGAAAAAGGGAAGAGGAAACCCTGATGTTTTTACTTGAATACATGGACTGCATTGAACAGCTAGTTTATTGGGTTATTGCAGAAAGACCAAGTTAAAGCTTTTCCACACAGAGGATATGAAAGGAATGCCTGTAAATGCGCCTGGTCACGTAGTCATATCACCAAATTTGCAGATCCTAGTGGATACTGGTCTCCAAGCTACCATACCAATGGACCACTTATAGGAAATTCAAGAAGAGAGTAATCTGGCCATTTGCAAACCACTTACTAGTCCTGGAGTTCTGGATCCCAGTTACTGTAGTCCAATGACTACCCTAATGGACAGCTTTTCTGGTCAACCAATGTAGATGTCTTGGAACCAACCCATCGCATATGTTTGGATATTTCCCATTGACCAGATTGAGTCCGTCTGAGGATGTAAGACCTGTGAGACTTAGGAATGGACGAAAATGTTATGATAGCTTGAGTCAAGGTGGAGATTGGTGACATGCTTACTTATGAACAACAACAGGCTGACGCCCTACTCGAGGAATATGCCAATATATTCTTCATTTGGACAGGATTTTAAGATTATTAAGGGGATGCAACATCAAGTGCTAACTGGTGATATTTCTTCAAATTTTTCGCCTGCTCCTATTGGAAGTCTAAAGTTAAGGAAGCCCAGGTCACAAAAGAATTGAAAAACTATTGGATGCTAGGTTACTAAATCCATCCCAGAGTCCCTGAGCCTCGCTGTTGTTGCTTTTGTGGAAGAATAACAGATTGCATCATATAGTAATGGACTACTGAAGTCTGAATGACATTACCTGGAAGGATAGCTACCCACTACCTAGGATTGACAACTCATTACGCCTCTTATCCAGGCCCCAATTTTTCTCTGCAATGGACCTTGCCAACAGGTACTGGTAAATAGAGCTTGCGCTATATGACTGAGAGAAATGCGCGCTCATAGCAAGTAAGGGTTTATTCAAACCCACCACATGCCTCAGGGGCTGTGCAATTCCCTAAATACTATCAAGAGTTTAATGGACTGCCTGTTGGGAGACTTTAAGATATCATGGTTACTGATCTACCTGACCGATGTAACTTTATTTTCCCGCACATTTCAATAGATTCTGTCCCACTTGAAGAAAGTATTAAAATGGCTGAAATATGCCAAGTTGAAGTTAAAGCACAAAAATCTTATTTCTTTCAGACTGAGATGGAGTGCCTTGGTCATAAGGTCACCCATGAAGAAATTTCCCTCTTGCCAAATGATGTGACCATATTGAGAAGATGACTTGACCCAGCAGCTTATGTGACATTCAGGTCTTTCTTGACATGGTTGGGTACTACTAAAATTTATATTGCACTTCACTGAGCTTGCTGAGCCACTAACCTACCTCATCCATAAAAAAGGTCCCTTCAAATGGGATGATTACCAACAGCACTCCTTTGGAGTCTTAAAAAAACCATGGTTAAAGCCCCTACTCTGGCACATCCTGAGTTTGATAAAACCTTTATTCTATTTACTGATGCTAGCGATGTGGCCATGGAGGCCATTCTGTCTCAATTGGTCGCAAGCCAAGTTGATCATCCCATAGCTTACTTTAGTAAGACGTTGACCCAAGTGGAATGCAATTACAGCACAACCAAACATGAGCTTTCTGGCCAAGTTATTGGCCATCAAACATTTCCTTCCTTTTCTGTATGGGAATCATTTCACCATTGTGATGAACCATGTCTCACTACGTTGGTTACAGCAGATGAAATACACAGACAGACGATTGGCCTGATGGGCCCTTAAACTCCAGAATTACGACTTTTTGATAGTCCACCATGAAGGGGATGATACACCAAAATGCTAATGGGCTGTCCCAATTGCCTATCCTGGCCCTTTATGCTTCAAAAGAGTACCAGATATATTAGCTCATTGCAAAACTGTAATTTTGAAGCTGTGAGCCGTTGACAACACAACACTTAAAGCATATTGTTGCTCAGACTTGAGCCAAGAACGGCTTGATATAAGCAAGTTGGGACCTCTTAGCTACCATATGTTTGACCCTCTGCTAGGAAAAACCCCGCTCTGAGGCTCATGTTGCCATGATGCATGGCACAGTGAAGAAAATTTATTGATGGCTGAGAGACAACTGCTACTGGGAAGGAATGATTGAGACAGTCCAGGATGTTTTTGACTTGTGTTTCACTTGTTCTAATTAGAAACCAACCATATTTCATATACCAGCATCATGTCTTAGGACCCACGGACTCTTTTTCCATGATTATCATTGACGTTATTGGACCCCTACATATGGCGATATACAGTCACTGTTTTATTGTTCTTGCAGTTGATCACTATACAAAATATGCAAGGCTATCTCAGTTGCCTCCCCAACTTCTAAAGCAACTACAGCCTTCTTGCTTAAGTAGGTCTTCCGTCACCATGGCAGTCCCAAGATGATGCTATCTGACAATGGTATCAATTTTATTTCCAGTGTATTTGCCAATCTTAACTCTCTAATATGCACTTATCATTATTTTAAAACACCTTATCATACATCTTCCAACGGAGCTTTAGAATTAGTGAACGACTTTTTAGTTGCCACCCTTTGTAAGATGGCTTCCTCTGATCCTTCAAAATGAAATGAATATTTACCAGCGGTTTACTAGCATATCATGTTAGCTATCATCAAAATGTACAAATGTCACATTTCCAACCCTTTATGGCCAAGAACAATTTTTCCCTCATGTGTGCAACCTATACTTGATACTTACACATCAGAAATCACTGACTTAGCCATGCAAAGATTGGATGACAAACTATTTAGGTTATAAGCGTTGGCTGCTAGATGCATGGGAACTATTCAACAAAGAGAAGCTGATCAATGCAACGCCCGGTGGCAGGTCCTGCCTGAGTTCCAATTAGGGTACCTCGTCCTATTTTACCATCACCAGCCTGGGGGACAAATGCATAAACTTGATACTCTGTGGTCAGGTCCTTAATGGATAATCTACCATTAGGGTCCTGAATATTCAATTGCTTTTGTGAAGTCAGGTGCCGTTGTAAATTGGGTAATGCTAGATTACTCCAAAATTATTTTTCCTAAGAATGAACTTGAGGGGGGCATTGTCAGAATTCATGAGAATTGGATGGACCTGAGTGGGATTCAAACCCAAACCAAGTCACAACTTGGTCATAGAAGCTCCACCATTTCAATGATCATTAAGACTGATGCTAACATTGAGATCTCAAATGGGTGAAAGGAAACTAAAATTATAAAAGGATCTGACAATTCTGCTAACAAAAAAACCAACTCAGCTGGTGAAGATCTTGCCATTTGGAGGTCCCCTGTTTTGGCCGCCCTGGCAAAAAAGAGTCAGATTTAAAGAAAGCCTACGCCACCTGCCACATCATCAAAGAGGTCTCCTTACCCTACTCATTTCTAATTACCACATTAAGTTCCTTCTAGGCAAACTCAAATATCTCAGCAGCCTATAAACATCTCCAAATTTTGATTATTAGATACCTTCAGATTCCCTAGTATTTTCACCAGTAATTATTTTGCCTGTTATTATACAGAAGACCTTGCCTGTTCAAAGAAGCAGAGTAGCCTCAAAGATGAATTTCCGTTGAGAGATTGCCTTAGGGGTCTCAGTCCCTAAGAGATTCTGCTGGAACTGCGTTTGACTGATAAAACAGCCTTTGAAGGCCCTGGCATTCAGAGAGGACAACAAAGACATACAATGATGTTGGGCATTTTGGAAAGCAAACAAGCTGGAAATAATTATTCTCCTCTTACTGGTGTTTGCATCTCTATACTGACATCTGCAACACTGATGCCACCTGGAATGGATGCCAAGCTTTCAGGAGCCAACTTTAACTGCAGAAGCCCCTCAACCTCATAATCACCTCAAAACCCTTTGAAATTTGGAGCATCAACCTTTTAGTACCCTTTCCTTTGATTAGACAAGGGTGAAAGTACCTCTTAACTGTTACCAAATAACTCACCAGATGGCCCCTTGCAAAATTTGTCCCCAAAGATGATGTCTTTACTGTCACCCAGTTTCTTTATGTAAACTATTGCCACCTTTGGACCTCCACACTATTCTATCTGACAAGGGGTCACACTTTAACAACAAACTAGTTCCCAAAACAGTTGCTTAAGTTCAATTTTTACACTCAATGACCACTGCATACAACCCTCAGTGCAACAGATTAACTGAATAGCTCAATCAAACCCTTATATGTGCCCTGGAGAAAAGTTGCATGGACAATCCTGAGAAATGGGCAGAAAGAGTGCCTGCCATCCTGTGGGCTTATCAAACCAAAGTTCACTCTACCACTCAACATACTCCTTAAAACTTTTATTCACTATAAATTCAGCCCAAGCTAACTATTCAGTGCTTACAGGATAAGATTAGCACTGACAAGATTCAAATAACTGCCCAAAAATTTCACAGGACTGAGTCAATGTACTGGACTCTAATATGATAAACACTCAATATCCTTCAAAATTTCACTGTTAGGGACTTATTATTATTTTTGAAATGAATTGCTCAAACCCAAATTATAGAAAGTCCAACCCCATTCCAAGGGACCCTTCCAAGTTTCAAAAGTTTTACATTATGGCAATCATAACTTGGAAACCAACAACAGAGTTCTCTACCATTCAACAATCAATGGAAATTAACTTAAATTATATTTGCATAGAAATGGTTATGGGGAGTGTCACATCACCACTGAGATCACCAATTTATCAGCAAATAACCCATCCCTTGTATTATCCCTTTTGCCATTTATTCCCTTTTAGCTGATTTCCCTTTAAAAGCTTTCAAAATCTTTTTCCTTTATTTTTCATTAATAAGGTATAAAATCCTGCTCACCATTTTCAATAAAGTAACAAAAATCTTCTGCATCAATTTTCTCACATTTGTCTTTCTCAAGAGTTATCCCTGCCATAATACTGATACTTTGGGCTGAATATCAATTTACTCCAGCCTTCCCATGCCAACTGTACCACCTAGTAATATGGATATCTGAGGTGTCATATGAACCTTGAGTCATGATCAACCTAGGGTTCCTGAGCTTTCATGAAAATACCTCAATAGCAACTTAATCTAAGCCACAGATGAACACCTTTTGAAATCTTTTAGTAAAGTTAAAATTAATACTATCATATAAATTTAATTTAATTTGCAAAGTAAAAATTAAAACTTAATTTAAGGTCTTATGAAGCTGTACCAATTTATTTAAACAAAATATAACATACCACCACAAGAACTTTGATGGTTGGCAACTAAGCTTAAATTCAAAACCTTGATTAGAATTTTCTATACTGCTCATTATCTGTTTATTATAATATATATAAGAGATACTGAGGAGTGGATAGCATAGCAGGGTGGTTCCTGCTCCACTCTGGGTTAGTTTCTGATTGAAACAGGTTCAAAACTAGCACATGCTTAAAAAGCTTTGGTGATATATTTGTCCCAAGGTCAACACGCCACTTTTACTTTCATATAAAAGATACTATAAATCAAGTTTTCTCTAAAACTACTAAAGCTAGAAGTTTGAAAAGTTGGCATGGAGGTTCTATACAAAATTTTTAGTTCTGCTAAGAACCCATTTATTTTTTAGGATTTTCAAGTTTTTTAGTATGTGAAAAGCTGATAAATCTACATTAATAAAATTTTTATCATAAAATGATTCAGATTTGAAAAGTTTTCAAAAAAGTATTCTAAAATCCCAACAAACTTACAGTTATGTAATTGGGTATTTAAGTGCAGCTTGGTTGTTAAAATATCAAGTATGTTGGGGATTTTTCTAAATCTAATTATAGCAACAAAAATTGCAAAAATATATCTATAATATATATAAAAGACACAATTAATCAATTTTTCTCTTAAAATTAAAAAAGCTAGGAATTTTCAATTTGATATCATGTTCTCTAAATTTGTAGTTTTCTGAGAAACTACATTTATAGATTTTTTAAGGTATGAAAAAGCAGTTTATATTTCACTTTAATTAATTTTTATTATAAACAATTCAATTTATAAAATTTATATAAAAAGGATTCTAAAATCTAACAGTTCTTAGTTTATAAATTTGCTATAATTATGAAACTTGAGTTTTAGGATTTGAGTAGGTAAGGGAGTCTATACACAATTTAATTACAAAAACTACATAAATGATAAAATTCTATTTTTATAAGTTAATCTTTTATAATATAACTAAACCACAAAATCTTGGATTTAAAATCTAAAATAGAGGAACTTTTTAGTTCAATGATACCTGCTAAAAACTATCTTCAAAACTATTTAATTTTTATATATAACATCTGGTTTTTTGTGTAATAGGTGTCTATTATAAAATATCTAAATTTGTAAATTGATTAGAATTTTATTTCTCACAAACTAAAAACCTACTACAAAAATTTGATATGCATATTCCTCTTTAGTAATAAGTCCTCATATAGATAGGGTTTTGAAAAGTAATTTCTATCCAAAAATATATAAAAAGTCTTTATCCCTTTTGTAAAAGCCATTTTTATTAACTTTTAAAACACATAGGCTAGAGATTTAAGGTTTAATATGGCATTTATTAATTTATAGAAACTTACTCAGTAACTATATAGTAATCTAGATAAAGTATCACTTTTTCTCTCCATTTGATCCCACTTTTGAGCCATTTTATTGTAAAAATATGTTTTCCACTCTGATTTCTTATGACACGCATCCACTGATGTCCTCAGCCCCACCGCCTGCTGCTCACATGTGAAGTAGCAGTGAAACTCCTCCAGGCATTTTTTGCACTGTGGGAAAATGCTTGCAGCCTGACTCAGCCAATCCACTCAATTCTTTGTGTCAGTTTATTCCCCTGAAAGACCTTACTTTGCACCTCATGTGGGTCCATCTGACTTGACCCACCCTAATGCTCTTCCACGCTCCAGCGTTTGCTTCATCCTTCATATCAATTATGGGTGCTTATTCCCATATGCCAACAAGGCAATCATCAATCTTACCACTGCCACTTTTATAGTAGCTGGGTTTATTGACTTTTGCCCTTTTAAGGGCTACTTTGATATTGTGTTTTCCTCTGAAGAGGATGCAGCTGCAGCTGCAGTGACCTCTTTATCTATAAAAAAACACTTCCATTCTCACCACTCATACATGCCTTCCTAATGATACTATGATGGTAGTATCTTTTGTAAGCTTATCTTTGTATCTCTCAGTCCAGGTTTTGTATAATGCAGTGATGGCAAGGCTTTCAGCCTATGGAACCAACCCCAGCCTATACTTTACCATACCCTCCTGTGCAGAGTGCCTTGCTGCCCCTCATGCCAATGCTACCCTCAACCTTACCATACCCAGATTTCCCAAAAGACTCCCCACATGCTCACCTTTCCACGGTGATCATTGCTTTTGGGCTAGAATTAACAGTGGTCAACACATTTTCCCTATTTGTTTTGCTTTAGACCATATAAAAAAGTCTTCCCCCACACTGCTGACACCATCTCCACCACAGAGGCTTCACTAGCTGCTTCTTCATAGGGTGTTTTGCTATCCCTTCCATCCCAGACACTCAATTTCTGGGCCAGTGCAAAACTATCACCCCCACTTATAATTCCCACCTCACTCAACCACCTGCATTGAGTTCAGCCAATCAGAATTATGCTTGGACTACTGTTTTCAACTGAGCACCATTTCATTTGACCCCCCACATCTAAATTTTCATCACTGCTCACACTAAAATTAACCAAAATCTTTATGATTTACTGAAGTGAGGGTAACAAATTATTATAAATTATCTGATATTCACCCAAAGTCATTGCCTTCAATCAATTTTAAAACTCTGACTTTGATGTGCTACCCCACCCCAAGCGGTGCTTTTCTAAGACAGATGCTGAACCATTCCTTAGTGCTTATCAGCTCACCATGATGGCAGCTGCCTCCCCTAAAATTATTCCTCCTGTAAAGGCTACCATAAAGCAATCTCCATACTATGAGAAGGTTTACCCAAGCCAACATTCCCCCATAAATTTCCATGCACCGCTCAAACTGAAATTGCAAGATTGCATATTGCTGCACATGCTGCTGTTATAAAAACTTTTGCATGATCAGGGTTTAATGATAGACATATCTCTCTCCAAATGCCACCCAGATGTCTTATATGCCTGACTACCTCATGGATGCTGAGAATCACCTTGCTAATTATTTTGAGGCCCTCAGCATGGCCCAGATTGCCTCAATTGACCCTCCCTTTGACTATCTTGCATCTCACACTGTGGATGCCCCATGACTTTGCTGTATGCCTTAGTCAGAGCTAAATGTGGCTTTAGTTTAGGTGCCAAACTGCCTCCCAGTCCCCCACTCCCTTCACCATGGTCTGTTAATGATTATCAGCTTTCCCACCTGGTTGGTGTTTTTTTTGTAAATTTTTTGAAATGCTCATGTGGCATTTCAGTTAAGTAGTTAGGAATTTAAGTTATTTTTGTTTTTTGACAACATGGTATGTCTGTCCTCTGGTCAGCCCACCTCAATTAAATAATTTTAGATGAAGTATCTATCCTATAGCCTGGTGTGAAAATTTTTATTGAAATTTTCAGCTATCAGTTTGGTGTTATATTGACTTGATAGATTTAGTAGGTTTGCTGTGCAAGGTTGATTAGCTTAACAGGGTATATCCAGCTACCAATCAGCTGCAGGTCTGGTTCAGAACAAGTTCAATGCTTATACAGGATAGTACAAAATATCATTTTCTCTATTATTATCTTATTATCAGTTGTTTTAATGATTTAATTATGTTATGATAAAAATAAAATGAAAGAAAGGGTAGTTGCCTAGCAGTGGGAAACTTGTTAACACTCTGGTGCAGGTTTGGTTTATAACAGGTTTAAACCCTATATTGGCTAAGATATAACTCAATTCCTCCCTTCCTCTCTTATTATTTTATATCAAAAATTGAACAGAGATGTGGAGATGAAGATAAAATTTAAGGTAGGGTGGTTGCCTAGTAGGGTAAAACCTGTTAACACTCTGGTACAGATTTGATTTGTAACATGTTTAAAATGTATACTATCTTGGATAAAATATTGTTTCCTCCTATCACCTCTTAATTTTATTTTATTTTATAAAAATTGATTAAAGATATGGATATTAAAGTAATAGGAGTTGAGATGGTTGCCTATCAGGGTTATTCCTGCTACCACAAAATATTTAATTTAAAGAAAGTTTTCTAAGTGATTATAGCTATTTGGATGATTTTATAGGGTTAATGGTTTTGGCTAAGTAGTTAATGGTTATCTATAATATAAATCTAAAACAATCAATTCATCACATCTGTTAAATCATAAACACCGTAGCAAAGCATGGGAATCTGGATGCTAGTTATGATATAAAGGAATAAAACATCAATTGTTGAAGCTTCAGATAAAAATGAGCAGCAAATGAGGGTATAAAAACTTTTAATGTAATGAGTATATTGATTTTAGGCATCCGGTTGATTTAGTTTAGCAGAAAGTGATATCACGGACTAGGCCCTCATCCATATTACAGTAGCTGCGGTCAGTCTTCTCGAAACAGTAGATGGTGTTTTGGACTTTAAACCAACAAGGGGGAACATGACTATCCCCATAACGGTAGACGTAGTTTTGAAGCCTACAGCTGACCCCTAACGCAGGACAATACCCTTCAGGAAGCCCACTATCCCGATACTCGGCCATGCGCCGTAATGGTGCTTCCAAAGGTCCCGCTAAACAAGCAGTAATAAACAGAAACATTTGCTTCATATGATAAATCCAACTGAAGGGTTTAGAATTTATACGGCAATCTTGGGCTATAAAATTTAAATCCAATTCCATCCACTAACGATATGGTTTCTAGAATTTGGATAGCGGCTTTCTATTCAGAATTTTCACGGCGCACTTTTCAACTATCAATTAAAAGTTCGCCAGTTAAATTAAGATTATTTATTCTCGAAGTTTGTGCGCCTCTTCTGATAATCATATATCTAAAATTAGTAGTCTACTAAAATCGTCAGAAGCCCTTTTAATCCTTCTATAATAGGTTTCCAATTTCCAGGCTATTCCCCCTAATTAAATTTACTCTGAATAATTAAGCAACCCTCCTTAACTGTCGCATCGGCCTTCATCTATCATTTGTTGGCGGAATTGCCACCATATTTATTAATTATTCGAGGTGGGTCGACCTTGGGACAAATATACCACACTGAGAATTTTTCTAGCCAGTACAGGTTTCGAACTCAAAACCTGCTCTTAGGGTGGAAACAATTTTACCTGCTCAGCTAACCACCCTTGAATTGCCACCATATTAATTCCACTATATCATACCTATCACCACTATTACCATTGTACATTTTTGACCTTCGATAGGTGCGCTCACTAAGCAACTTCCGATCCCTTAGACTACGGCGTACAATTCTCATTGTAAATTTGACACAGGCCACTATGTTAATTATTTAACCGTCACATTAATCCCTTAAAATCATCACAACTTGTTTTAGATTACTTATCCCTTTTTGTAAGGAAGTTCCTTCACTTTTTAGTGGCTCAATTGATGTATTATCTGAGCTTGAATTTATTCACCTATTTGTTTCCAATGGATGGAACCCTTCTCTAATCAACACAGTACCTTCATTATAGATCACCTAAACTTGAAGGTTTCGATTTCGAGTGCACTGTAAAGATCTGCTTCAGTTAGTATCATGAGTTGTACTCATTAATCACATGCGTCCAAGAACCATCTAGTGTCATAAAGCATATTGTATTTAAATTAATCAGCCTAATTGATTATAGACTATAATTGGCCTAAATCAATAAGCTACTAATAAAGGCTCTTGATCATGACGATAGTTTGATATAGAGAACTATTCCCATTTTCTTAAACCAAAGTTTTTTACATGCAATAGTATTTCAAGAAACATTTATAATCTATTTATTTGATTGAAATATAAATTAGGATGAAAAGTAATTCCAGTAATAGAATACATATAGATTACTCTATAATGACTATCTTACGGTGAGACAAGGATTTTTACAGTAAAAAATGTAGTTGTATAACTTTCAAGTCTGTTTATAATTTATAAACTAACATTATGTTACAAAAGCTCTTACTAGGTTTTTATTTTACTCAATCTATATTTTTAGGAAAATCACTAAAATCATCCCATAAAACTAAATCTAAAATAACATAAAAATAGTACTGATTTGAAGGTCATAATCTATGTCTAGATATGAAATACATGATTATAGTTAAAGAATGAAAACCATAAGTTGCATAGATAATCAAAATCTAGCTGGGTTTAATTATTGTGAATACTTGAATTTCAATTTCTAACTTAAAATTTATACTAAATCTCTAAAATTTTAATATCAGTATCAAAGTTCTCCAAAAAAGTAATATTATAAAATTACAATTTTTTAAAACACATTATTAGAATAGTAAACAGTTTAAAAGATAAAGTTACTTTTCTAATCTTCTTAGAGGAGATACTATAGGTATAGATTAATCAACCAGGTTAAAGGTGAATTAAATCAGATTTAATTGCACTTTGACTAATATAAATAAACAAGATAAACATAATTACTCTGTAAATGAATAAAGCTTTTGATTTTAATAAATGTATATACAATGTTTTAATCTATACTTTGGGAAAATATAAAAAATATTCTATGTGAAAACTTTACTAGGTGGCCAGCATGTTTTTTTTGAAATTATGACTACCACAATGAGGAAGTGAATATGATTTACAATTATACATTTCAATTTAAAATAACAGTATTAACTTTCTTGTTAGAGCTAAATACCCTAACTAAAAAGCCAAACCATGCTGAATATAATCCATAATGCCTTAATGTGATGACACTGAAACTCATCTTACTAAGTGTCCAACTATCCAGTCACAAGGCAATTATCTTACTAATAGTTGTACCTATCCTTAAGTTGGCCCATTTAATAAAATATATACAGGTACAAGGTTGGTCTGAAAAGTTCTCAACTTCAATCATAAACATCAACTAGCTGAGAAAAGCATTTTTACTCACTAAGTTGATATTCCTGATACAACATAGCATGAGAAAATGTGCTTCAAACTGTTGAGACCATGAAGGGTTGATACCATGTATCCCTTAATTTTTGAGGCCAGAATACCCAAAGCTCCTGGGTGTTGGAATATACCATTTTGCTTTTCTTGGTCAAAAGTCTTTACTTCAGATACTATATCTGGAGTTTCAAATCCTATATAAATTTTTCCCTAAGTTAATAGAGGTAGGCCAATTTTGACTTAAAATGGCAAAGAAAAGAGTAAAGTTTATTAGCTTAGAACCCACAATATAAGGAAGATCAGGGGGTTTTTGGTAAATCTCCAAGCAGTCCAAGCTAAGATATATAATTATCATGAATCAGGGGATTCTGCAGCAGGCTAGTCATCTTGGTCAAATAGGATTTGCTTGCCACATGGATCGGGTTTAACCCCAAGGTTAAAAAGCTCTGAGGGAAAATAGTTGACTGCATAAGTTGGGGTTGATCCCCAACTTTGAGAGCCCTTGAATATTGTTGAGGTCATCCCTAATAAATGTTTAGGTATTTAGTCAGATTTGGATTGATTCCCTTTGGTTGACACACCCAAATCTACAATTTGAGTAGGCTTTCCGCCAACGCCCCCTCTAGATCTTGGCATAGGGGTGGAGATGGATGGAGAAAGAAACTATGTATGCAGTTTACTATATACCATGAATGACCTCTACAATTGAGTGTTCATTGCCCCGCTTATAAATGACTTTGTAAGGCCCCAACCATTTGGTGCCCAGTTTGTTGTCATAACCTCCAGGCCAATGATGGTAGAAAAGAACTAGTTCACCCAGTTGGAAGGTGTGCAGGGGGTCATTCTTATCATTAAATTGATTTGTTTCTCTACTAGTTGTAGCAGATAGGTTCTTGGAAGCCAGGACTGAAGTCAGATAAATTCATTGGAAATTCACCGCATAGTGACTTCAGGGGCTTACAGGGAGGCTTGGTCAAGCATAGCCTGAACTTAAAAAGCAGCTAAGGATTTCTTCTGTACAACACTTGTAAGGGTGACATCTTAGGTATTCAATGGTAACTGATCTGATAGTCCATAATTGTACTAGGCAGATATTGGGGCCAATGAAGGGGGTCAGTCATAGCCATTTTCTGGAAGGTTACAGTTATAGTACCATTTTTTCCATTCTATCATTCCATTGGTTGCAGGATGGTATGGGACGGAGAATACCTATGTGGTTCCTATCAATTCGTCTAAATCTTTCACTAGTGTCAATTGGAGGTTTTGCCCATTATTGGAAAGAATGATTTTAGGAAATCCATTTTAGGTAATCTGATTATACAAGAACGTGGCGGTAGTTTTTGCCAAAGCAGAGGTTAGCAATACAGCTTTGATACACTTAGTTAAATAGTTTATGGCTAGAAGGAGGAATCAATGACCATTAGAGGCTCTAGGGAGAGGTCCCACAATATCAATGCTGATGTTATGGAAGGGTTCATAGGGGGGAACTACTGGATGTTGTGTTTGGGAATTAGGTATGGCTTGACT
This sequence comes from Massospora cicadina, assembly GCA_022478985.1. Taxonomy (NCBI): domain Eukaryota; kingdom Fungi; phylum Entomophthoromycota; class Entomophthoromycetes; order Entomophthorales; family Entomophthoraceae; genus Massospora; species Massospora cicadina. Next base: position 13,751 of record JAKSZP010007067.1, on the reverse strand, counting down.
TTTGCATACCAGGCAGGGCTTTAATATATCCTGGATTGAAACAAGCATTTTTTACCAATAACATTGAGTCTTAAGCCACTGGTAGATTTTCTGAATTCCCCATGGCTGACTTGCCAATGTCCATCCAATATGATGTCAGTTTGAGCTAAAGGGAATACATAGAGCACCCATTTTTGGACACAAGTTTGTACACTTGGCTGTTCTTGACTTGAAGATTCACTTATTTTCAATAATTCCTTTTGAAGGGTCAGGGATTTGTCCTTCCATAAATGCAATTGTGTTGGGAGGTCATATAGTCAATCCTATTCAGGGTTGGTTAAATATAATATAGGAAGCTGGGATAGGAAATTAACAATTGGTGTATTGGACCTAATCAATGGATAATCAAAAAGTCGTAGTTTAACTTTTTAATGCCCATTGGGCTAATCTCCCATTAAATACCTTCTTTTGCTGTAGCCATCGCAAGGAAGCATGGTTGATAAATTATGGTAAAATGTTTCCCATATAAATAAAGTTGGAAATTCTTTTATAGCCAGTAGGACCGCCAAGCATTCACATTCTGTGAAACTATAGTTGCGTTCAGCTCTGGATAAGGTCTTGCTATAGTAGGCGATAGGATTGTCCACTAAGTTTTTGTCATGTTGAGATAGTATAGCTCCAATGGCTATATTGTTAGCATTGGTAAAGAGGAGAAAATGTTAATCAAAATTTGGATGAATAAGTTCTGGAGAGTGGGAGAGAGACGCATAGAAGGTCAAAGGCCTTCTTTTGCTCTTCTTTCCACTGAAAGGGCATGACTTTCTTCAATAAATACACTAGAGGCTTATAGGTGTCTGTAAAGTGGGGAACAAACTGGCGATAATATCCAGCCATCTTTTAAGAAAACTTATATGCCTCATAGGGATTTAGGATGGGATATCCTAGAAATGGTTAAGACCTTGTCATCCATCGGGGATATTCCATCTTTACTTACCTTATGGCCCAAAAACCCATCTCACTCTGAAAGGAAGAGCATTGACAGCTTTAGTTTCAATGAAGATTGCTGTAACCGCGGAAAAATGCCTGATGTGATTTAGGTGCCTGGTAAAGGTTCTCAAAAAAATGGTACCAGATAAGGAGATAAACTAGCATACAGGAGCGTTTTGAAATGCTAATGGTCCTTCCATGGCGCGTTGGAAGGTAGCAGGGCATTACATAACCACTGCGGCATTTGAATGGGCTCAAATAACCCTTCACTTGAGATGAGAGCGCATTTTTTGTTTTTTTGAAAAAAAATCGACTTTCCAGTACCCTCTGGAAAAAACCATAGCCAAGAAACAGTGAGATCCCAATATTAAGCGTAAGGAATCATCTATATGTGGCAGAGGATAGCTATCTTTTTGTATGATAGAATTGAGGTGGCGATAATCCATGACAACATAGTAGCCACCATCCTTCTTCCAAATTAATAGGAGTGTGGAAGCCCATGGGCTTTTAGAAGGCACTAGTAAACTGGCCTTCAACAAATGCTGTGGTTTTAAGGCCACTTGAGCTTACTCCACTTTGAATTTTTGGTATATCTGGGTTTAGAATGGAGGGTGAGCTTCTGTATCAATTTGGTAATTACCCTAGACAATTTCCTGTAGTCACTTGGTCCTGAGGAAAAATATCGCCATACTCTTCAAGGAGGTCTTCAACATTCTGCGTTTATTAGGGGCAAGATTATCTCCAATCCTGCTTTGACAAGAGCTATGGTGGGTAGAGGATCGTTATCTAAATTCTGTATATAGCCAAAACAGCCCACAGCAGCAATATTCTAAATGGACATAGTTTTACATAAGTGATAGGGGCATGCTGAGGGACTTGTAGAGTATGATTCATTAAATTTCCTAATAAGATAAAAATAGATTCCCACTAGGCGGGATCCAAAATCCCTGGGCAGGTCAACGCTTCTTCGATTGAAAGGTTTGGGTGTCCACTTAGCTCCAAAATTCGGTTAGGTGGGGTGAGGATCTGGATCCTCATATCCACAATAACTTGTGAGCCAGAGGGTATTGTGATAGGATGAGGGGCATACAAAAGGATCCCATCTTCAACATCCACAGCCTCTGAGGGTAACTTAGTTTTTCCCTCTAAGACTTGATATTCAACTTTGCAAAAGGAGGACAGGTATTAAAGGAGGCATGTCTGTTTTTTGGGGCTCCTTTACTTTTAATGGGGAGTTTGAATATTAACGGGATATAATACCCCATTAGGGACAGGTATTTTCTTTGTGGTTGATGATAAAGTTGTTCTCTCACATCAGTTGAACCCAATAAGAAACTAATATGTATCATTTTTTAATGCAATGGCAGGGGCAGTAACTAAAAGTTTCCCAAAAAGAAAGAGCAAGGCAGAATTGGCTCCTATCGCCTTAGTTGAATGATTGTCATCCGTCCCAACTTTAGTTTTGTGAATCAAGTCCAGAGCCATTTTTATATTTTGATAAGTCAGGAAGAAATAATTTTAACCAGGGAACTGGTGTTAATTATCTCCAAGACTTTAATCTTATGTACAACTACCTTACTTGAACCACTGAAGATCTGAACTGGAAATGACCAGCTAGTAAACTGTCATTAAGGATTTTTAGAGTAGCAAGCGGAGGATTTTGACGCAGCCAATCTCAGGGCTGTTCAATGAATTTGAAAGATTTATCTTCTAATGCTTGCTTTTCATAGAGGAGCTGACCGCCAATATTTGTTTGGGTGACTGACTAACATAAAAATTAAAAATCTGGAGATCTTTATTTCCTTTAATAGAAATAGGTATTTAAACTTCTGCAGGCGCAGATAAAACAAAACATCCTAAAGTTCTGTTAATAGAGCTAGAACTGGAACAAAGTTTTAAGGCACTTGATTGCCATCAGCATAGTGAGCCTCCTGCCCTATACTAACTGATCTTTTGCTGACTTACGTTGAAGGACGTGACAAAAGTCTACAATGTGGATGGTTTCTTGCAATTTTTGCAGTATAATTCAGGTGTAAGCAAATTGGGGGGGGCTTAACAGCTAACACTTGGGGCTGGGGCTTATTGTTGTTAAAACAAGGTGGTCTAACAGGTTTATTTAGTTTGGTAGGAACTTCCAAAATAGCTTCTTTGATGTGGAGAAAGATGTCAAGTTGGATTTTACTGCTTTATAATAAAGTGGAATATTAGGCACATTTTTAAATGCCAAAAACGAGGCAGTGATAGCATCATCCAACGTAAGACAATTCACTGCAACCAACGTTTGAGTCTCGAAGTAAAAATGATGGGTGAACTCATTGATAGTTTCTCCCCAATTAAAGTTTATTCCAATTAAAGTCTTCTTTTGATTGGATAGAGTTAGGTCACTACCAAATTCACAGAGCAAAGCAGTCTTGACGTCAGGCCAAGTATGGCAATGCATTATATGGGGGACCATAATGTTTTGAGCCATGAGACTAAGACAGTTCATTAGGTGTTTAAGCCATTGATAATTGTCCACTTCCTCCATAAAGCTTTCATACCAATATAAGAAAGAGAAGATGCTTCCATCTCCAGGGATGTACTTTTCTCTAAACAAAGGTCTAAACGTATAACTTGGGAGGCGTTGGAGGCCAAACAACATGAACCAACACTGGGACCGCATTTTCACCTGATGAAAAATTGGCATCTCAGGAATACACTTGAGGATGAAGCGCATCCACTTGACTTAGCAGATTGTTAATATCATCTATTATTAAACCTAATCATTCATGAGCGGCACTAAGTGTCAATGTATGGCATTAAGTTGGTTTAATTACATATTTCGTTTTTAATGCAGTAGTGGCATCCTGTAGTTCGAGTTGATGTTGCTTGGTGGTGAGCACTCTTTGCTCTAACTCATATACTACCACATGTAGGGCTGCCAAGTTCCCAAGGCGTTCATGATGAGCAGGCAAGGAAATTTTAGGGGGAGAACTTCATCTTGAGTGAGTTAGGCTCCTTGGCTGACGCGTCCTAATTGGACACCAAGGGTTTTAATTTGCTAAATAACACCTGGAGGCGTTTTTCAGGGATTCCTGGGTCAGCACTAGGTCCTGGGGGTCCACTTACCCCAGGGGGTCCCCAACCACCATCCTGTCCATCATGATCAGGGGGTCCTATTTCATATCCTGTCTATCATTAACAGGGGGTCCCCATTCTTCATCTAGCCCATCATAACTGGGGAGTCCGCGCTTACCAGACACTCCTTGTGGCCCTGAAGAATGGAGGCTATTATGGTCATCACATACTTTACAGTTCATTTCTTTTAAGGACCAGAGGCGTTCATCAAAGAGGTAATAAAGGTATCAACTTCAGTTAGTAACTTGAAGGTAGGATCTAGGACCTGATTATGATTAATGACCTCTAATTGACTAAAACGATTAGTGAGTTCTGTTTGAACAAAACTCATGATCCTTAATCCAGGTGGGTTACACATCTTGTATCTCGTTAATGAGCTGCTGATTTTCCAATATAGTGCTTTAATTTTTACTGCTGAACTGGGAGGCAGATTAGTAGAATTGGAGGATCTGCGAGTGTAATGCCTTTTATTCTGCAATTGTCAGAGTATAATCTGATGAAAGAACACAGCTACTTGGAGTAAATGGTACAAGGTGGTATTTACAAAGTGATGCAGATAGCGCTACATATGTCCAGCTCCAACCTGATCTACATTGAGCAAGGAACTTTGAGCCAATATCATCATAGGGGCCATCACTGCAAGATCCTATCTTCTATTAGCTCGGCATCCAGGGACAAAATCCCAAGATAAGAGGAGCTGGAGGGCTTCAGCAAAGTTTAATAAGTGTAAGTTATATTGCTCTGTGGATGGAGCATGGAGGGTCACCTAAATCGTAGGGGAAGTAGAATTTTGTGGGTTTCCGCTGTATTTTCTATGTGCAAATTGATTGCCCAGTCACTGAGATAGGTAGCTTCATGATCTGAGGTGTTTTCTGTAGCCATATCTTTATTGCCCATTTTTTATTTATTTTATATTTTCACCATGAACTTGGGGTGTACCTGGAATGGAGCACAAGTTTTGTTGGGACCATGGGGGTTGATACCAAGTATCATTTAATTTTTGAGGCTAGAGGACCCAAAGCTCCTGGGCGTTAGAATATACCTTTTTTTCTTTTTTGGTCAAAAAGTCTTTACTCCAGACACTATTTTTGGAGTGTTAAATACTATATATAAATTCATACCTTAAGTTAATAGAGGTATGCCAATTTGACTTAAAATGGCAAAGAAGAGTGTACAGTTTATTAGCTTAAAATACAAAATATTAAGGAAAATCAGGAGGTTTTTCAGTAATCTCCAAGAAGTCCAATTCTAATAACTATTTTTATTATTAATCGTGGATTCTGTGGCAGGCTAGTCATCTCAGTCAATAAGGATTCACTTGCTATATTATTGAGTTTGAACCCTGAAGTTAAGAAACTCTGAGGGAGCAATAGTCGACTGCATAAGTCAGGGGTTAATCCCTGACTTCAAGAGCCCTTGGATTTCGTTGAGGATTATCACCAATAAATGTTTGGGCTATTTAATAAAATTGGGATCAATTCCCTTTGGCATACACATTTGAATCTACAATTTTGGTGAAGTCCAACAGAAAAGATCAAGTGATTTTTTTGTATAAAGCTATTTGAAGTAGTTTAATGGTGTATATTTTATACAATTGATATAATTTAATATCATGCATGGATATTTTTTGGTAGATAAGATTTTGTTACGTTTAAAAATAATTTTAACATTAAAGTAAAGCCAGGTAGGTTCTTTTTGGTTGCCTGGAGGTATCCTGTTCAAAAAACTAGCTTACTTCAGGATGGCATTTGAATTTTCAGTGGCTTCTTAAATGCAAAAACATGCACTTTTTGCTTTCAGTAGGGTCTACATATTGGCAACTATCCTGATTAACAACAACTAACACTATTGTTATGATTATGCAAAAAACATAAAAATATACATCAAGAAAACTAGGTACTGCTAAAGTGGCTCATTAACTTAGTGGGTGCTGATGAAAGAAATGAGCCATCTGCAACAACACATCTATCTGTTCAAAGGGTGCGCCATAAGTTAATTTTTAGGGTCTTATTCTTCTGTACATGCGACTTTTAAACATAGTTCCAAGCTTTTTAAAATTTTCAAAGCATTAGAATTTAACATAATGGGGCTACCCCAGAGCGCACAAAAACTCTCCCAACCTCTGCTTACAACAGGCAGGTCAAGTCCAAACCTTTGAAAATAATACTTATTTGGCGTTTTTAGCACCAAATAAAACATTAATAATAAAGGGAGAGCTAAGAAAGATTTTATTTATTGGTAAGAGTATAGAAAATATAGTTTAGTGCTTATGGATTCTGGGTGCATGGAGTAGGACTTAATTTTATTAAAACAATTTATTCTAATAAGGTGATTGTGTATGTGCAGCTTTGTTTCAGGGCCAGAGGAGTCCAATGCTTTGATCCTTTAGGATCCTTTAAGCTTCTTAGATAAATTATATGTGGAGATTTAGCCTACTTGTACATACATTGCTGCTTCTCTAAGTTCAACTGTGGTTCTTGTTAATTTTGTAACCTTAAGGCTCATTAAACTAAATGTGTACATTGGTCATCAAAATTGTTGGAGTCTGCAAAATAATTTGCTTCCCATTTTGCTTAACTTTGTGTTTCCCAGCTTTGTACAAATGGGGAAACTTTCTTTGGATGGGGTTTAATTTAATTCCATCATCATTGGTGGTTGAACCTAGAAAAAAAGAGGTTCCTTCAAGGAGTCATCTGTGACATTTTACATAATCTTCTGGACTAGTGTCTATACTTAAGCTTCTATGATGTCATGGTGACAGGCTGATAAATCATTCTGGCAGTCTGGGCTATATAAAAGCTTCAATCATCATAATTTCAGACAAATCAAAGCCTATAAAAAGGACTTCAGGTTTTTATAAAACATCTTGATCAATGGTTGAGGTAATAAAGACTGAATCACTACTCTGGACAAAAATTAGATTATTAGTAACAAAGTTAATAATACTGAAAAGGGAGTTTTCAAGAGATATTTTACATAAGTCAAGGATTAACCCTATAGTTCAGCATTTTTCAACATTTCCCTCCAAAGTTGAGACCTAGGGAAAGACTATAAGTGATGTTCATAGACTCAGATATAGGTGATGTGGCGGTATCATCCCTGATGAAATAATTGGTTCCACTTCTCATGACAATAGTTGCAGGTCCCATCCAGAAAGCCTTCAACTTCTCAGGATGTCCTCTGCGCATATGGTAGTACATCAATTACTTTTCCACATCAAATATGAGTAACTTGATCCTTTGTCACTCTTTTTAATACTCTCCATCAGTGACTTATTATTGCTGCTGACGTTCAGCCTAATATTTATCAACTGCTTCACTAGCTCTTTTTAGTATCACCCTGGAGGTAGATTCTTTTTATCCACATGTTAAATTCAGAACAGGAACATCATAATTAAATTTCACAGGTTAATTACACACAAAACAAAAGGTACTGTTTGGTGAAAGTAGCCTTAACAAAGACCAACAACAACCTTAATATTAATAGCAGGCCTTTTATTAACCAACTAATAGAGTACACTGAAGTACCTAGTATTTCTATAAGCTCCAATGCTTTCTTAAATAATCTTATTGGTAAGAATACCCAGCTTCTAAAAAATCCCTTTGCAATTGGCAATCCTCTCCAGATATGTTCGCTCTACTAGCATTCTCATTGGTGCTTTAATTAGTTGCCAAGAAACGCTCCCAAAATAGGTAGACAAGCTGGTGATATCTGAATTGGGCAAAGAGGAGAAAGCTTGAGCTCAGAGCATTTTCTGGAGAAGATGTAATCTGCTGAACTTAATTAAAATACTGGCGGATGGCCATGATAAATATTAACAAACTTATTACTGATGGTTTTATGCTGGCATAGGGGCAACGTAAACAGATATACTAAATAAATTAGTGGTTAAAAATAATTGAGGCCACAGCGTTGATGGCCAATAAGGTTAAGGTAATGAGAGATTTTTTTGGCAGGATTTAGATATTTGATTATCAGTAACCTAATATGTTAGGCTTTTAAATATAAACTGTAGCCCATATGCTGATGTAAGTATACTGGCTAATCAAATATGCTATCTAATTATTATTTAAAGTAAAGATTAAATATCACAAAAAACATACCCAGATATTTTTTCAAACCAATTAAAACTTTTCCCCCATTTGACCAAACATCTGAGTAGCAAACAAGTGAGGGGGTCCACTAACTTACTGAGAGCTTATGGCTGTTGGCATGGAACTCTGCTAATATTGTTTTAAGAATTTACAATGCACCCATTTAATAAGGCGTCCTTTACCAGGATCTTTCAGAGTGTAGGCATCCGTGGAGCTCCTTTAAATAAGCTCATAAGCGCATTTCCATATGTGCTTTAATTACAAGTCCATATTAACCTATGATTATAATTATACAAAATTCAATTCTCCTACAACAAAGTGGGGTAAGGTCCGCCAGCTCTTGTTATTGCGCTCCCAAGATCTAACTTTTGAGCTAGCGCATCAGAATGGGCTCCGCTCTGCAATTTTAACAAAGATCTAGTCAGGTTCTCTAAATAGGTCTCAGGGCTCACAATTTCTTGAGCCATATACAAATATGAAATTGGGGAAATGCCAGTTGTTTCCCATAGAGTAATGCAAACGGAGAATGCCTAATGGCTGAGTGATATGAGATATTATAGAAAACTGGTGGAAGTCAAGAAAAAGTTCTAACTAAACGCCTTACCCATAACTATCTTGTGTAAAATTACAATTAGGGTACCATCTACTCGCTCCACAGTGCCGTTGGTCTCAGGAGTGATAGGATATAGATAGTACGCCGCATATACCAATTAAATTGTTGAAATTTAGAAATTATTCGAGATGTAAAATTAGTTCTGTTGTCTGTCAAACAAAAATGGGGACATTCATGGTGATAGATGATATCATTTAAGATAAACTTGGCCGTCATCATGGCGCCCATGTCCCAGATTGCTTTGGTCTCCACCCACTTGGTGAGATGATCAATGTCCACAATGATGTATTTAAATAGTCCTTCAGTATTGGCCAAAGGGCCCACGAAATCAATAAAATGGTATGCCAAGCAAAGTTTGGCTTAACTAATTGGTAAGGAATTGTTTACTGTAAGGCCATCCGCTTGACATTCCTTACAACAGTGAAGGTCTCATGAACGTTAAAAAATCATAGATTCCCAAAAGTGGTAAGCTTAAACAACTCAAATGTCTTCCTAAAACCTTATGCACCATTGTCTTGTGAGACTCAATAATTTTTGGTTTATTTAGTTGGCTAGAGTATTCTAAGTTTTTGATCATTGATGACTTTGTAAAGCTTACCATTTTGAACAACGATACTTTTTACTAATCTCTAGAAAAATTGAACTTCCTCATGTTCATTACCATAATTTTAAGTCAGCATCTTATTATATAATTCACTTATGATATTGGCAGCTAAGATAGCGATAGCCAAGTGTTAATTTTTTGGCATAATTGATATAAATCCACCAAGCTGGTTTGCACAGGGTATTATCCACAGAGTAATGGAATTGGACAATATGCAGATTGCTGACTCTTAATAAAAACTGATAAATAATGTATGGAGCAATAGCATCAATTGAAACTTTTTATTATAATATAATAAATGCAGAACTTATCTGCAGACTACTAAAAAACCTCCCCTCTCATTCTTCCGCTCAAATCTTATCTTGGTATTCCAAGTCAAATCCATCCTCTGCTTAGTAATCTCCTTTTGTTACATTTTAGGAGTTTTTCTATCTCAAGGTTTCAGCAGAATTCCATTAATTTGCCAAACTATCATTACTACAATTGATATAATTCACATCAGTCTAACTTCTGCTCAATCTTGAGGCTCGCCTTGCTCTAATTTATGATCTGCTGGAATGTATAGCTTATCATTTAGCCATATCAATTTCTCAACATTACCCCCCTTTGGCTGGATGATAAGCTCCTATTGCTTATATGCTCAAAGGAGCTTTTCATGAACTTGGTTGATAATATGACCATCTGCGGGTTCCTTAATGATTTAGGCATTTATACCAGTCTTCTCAATTATTTCAAACAGCCCAGTATAAAAGTTAGCAAGCTTGTTTTTCCATCCAAATTCATGTTGGTCATGGAACAAGAAATGACTCCTACAGTGAACTGCGGGAGTCCTGTACATCTACTCTGGTCAGCTGTCTGATTATGAACCCTCTTGGAAAAGCTAGTAGAATATGCTTCTGCTTGTAGTTTGATCAGCACCTCCATTAGATTGGTCAAATAACAATGAAGTTATATACCGCCGGTAACATTCACACATGAGCAAAACAGGGCAGGTAGAGCTGGATATCTACCATAGAGCAGTTGGAATGGACCTTGCCAGTATTTGAGTTGTAGCTGATAATATATGCAAAGACAGCTGTGGGTAAAAAGGTACTCCATTAAGAGGGTCAATCTTTAACAAGCTTGCTATATGTTTACCAATGTTTCATTACCGCGTACACCATTCCATTCAATTCTGGATGGTAGGGTGTAGTCAAGACCCCTCAGATTGCCATTAATTCGCTCAACTTAGGCAGGGTATGCGAGGTGAAATTGGTTTTGTTGTCCATTAAGATGAACTTCAGACTGCCATGTCACTGTATGACATACTCCACAATAAACTTGGCAGTTGTGATCACACCCAATTAATTAATCGCCCTAGCTTCCACCCATCTTGAAAAATGGTCAATTGCTATGATTATGTACTTAGATCGGTTTGCACCGGTTGGCAAAGGCCCCACCACATCAAGAAAAATGGTAAGCAATGTGAACATGGGCTTAACTAGCTGGTATGTGATCTTCTTTTAGTAAAGGCTTCTCCACTGGGCCTTAATGGCAACAGCTTACCATCTCCATCATGTCATAATGCGTGCTCTACTGATAGTATTGGGGTTGCAAAAACTCCAACTTTTTTTCACAACCTACCATGTCCTACTGCCTGATGTGCATCCATAATAATCGCTGGCCTATCAGAGGATTAGGGAAGCTCAGCGTCAATTCACTAATCCGCTTATATAGTTCCCCATTGCATAAAAAGGTGTCCTTTTAAGCCCATCTAGCACTTTGATCACTTGCAGTGGCTCATCATGGTATTTACCCACCACCATCTTCTCATATATAATGTTGGCCAAATCTGCCATAATAGCGACTATTGGAAGCTGTGAAAGACAATCCGCATTTTGATGTTTTGCTCCTGGCCAGTGTACAATCTCAAAATCATATGCTTGGAGCTTCAACTACCATTGCGCAAGCCATCCTTCAGATTCACGGAGAATTTGCAGCCATTGCAAGGAGGCATGATCCGTTACCACTTGGAATTTCACCCTGTGGAGGTATACTTAAAACTGTTTATATGCTTAAATAACCGCTAAGCACTCCCACTCAGTCACGGTATAATTCCGTTAATTACAGCTTAAGGCTTCAGCTACAAAATGCGACAGGGTGCTCTACGCCATCATCATCCTTCTGGGATAATACTGCCCCAACGGCGGAAAGTGATGCATCCATCTGTAATATGAATCGTTTTTTGAAGCTGTGGTATTGTAAAATGGGCACACTCGCTAATGTAGTTCACAAGACATCAAAAGCGTTTTGGCAGCGTTCCATCCATTCAAAAGTGGCATTGTTCTTAACAACTCAAAGAGCGGTGCCCCAATACACCTGAAGTTATGAATGAGCCACTGATAGCACCTGATCATCCCCAATAATACTTGGATATCTCATTTTACCTGGATGGGTTATCTTACTTATAGCTTAAACCTTTGCAGCTGCAGTTTAAGCCTTTTTGAGTCTACCATGAACCCAAGATATTCAAGTTGCTCCTTAAGAATGACACTTTACAGGCTTGATCTTGATATTAGCATCAGCGAGTCAGCAGAACGCTTGTTCCAGGTGATCAAGATGCTCTGTGAACATTTGCGAGAACATATTGATATCATTGAGGTAAAATAAATGCAGGACTTTTTAAATTACCTAAAATTGTATCCATATCACATTGGAACGTAGATGGGGCGTTGCACAAACCCTGTGGCATATGTATAGGCTGGAATAACCCCTCCAAAGTGATTACAGCGCATTTCTCACGTTTCAACGCTGGCAATTTTATCTGCCAGTACCACAATATCAAATCCATGGAAGAAAAATAATTAGCCCCACAAGCTAATCTAACGTGTCATCAATCCATGGAAGGAGTTGGAATCTTTCTTATTAATGCTATTGAGCTTTTGATAGTCAATGACCACATAGTTAGTGCCATCTTTTTTTCTTAACAATAAAGCACAGGCAATGCCCACGGAAACTTAGACAGCTCTAAAGCCCTTGTTTGATCAATTTGTCTACCTCATTAGAGAAAATCTCTTCCGCTACCCTGGAGCGCCAAATAGGCCGTGATCAAATGGGAAGGTGATCTCCCATATCTACCTAATGCACCACAACTCAGATGCACCCTAAAAGCATGGTCATCAGAGGCAAAAAAATTCTCAGTATTTCTCAAATAAAGCTATCGCCTTATCTTTCTGTTTCTCTGATAATCTGTTTAGAGCTTCCTGTGGAACCACTGCCATTAAGCCAAAAGATGGATTTACCAGTAAGCCAAGATCCTGCCATAATATGAAGTCATGAATACAGTGAACCTTATCAATAGGGGCCAAATGTAAATAAGCCACCACTTGGTGCCTTTGGATTGTCTTTAACTCCTTCTGTAGGTTTGCTAGCAATATCTTCACTTCCTCATTTCCTAATAACATTAGCCCCGGTGTCACATGGGGTTCAAGCCAAGGTTGTTAGTAGAGACTCAAAATTTTCCTGTATAGACCTTCAGGGATGTCTATTTTGAGCACATTCCTTATTATGATCTGATGCTCAGAAGGTATGCTCACAGCGCTCGCAGTATAGCGAAATACATTTGTACTTGTAGATCTGGTTGGGGAGGACTCTGGTCTTCCGCTTCATTTGCCAATATTGGACATGGATCACCCCATCACTATACACCAAATTGATCTGACTGGAATGGAACAGGTCCTTAAGGATTCTGCTAGAGGTAAATTAAATGTGATCTGTTGTCCCATGATACTAATGGTTTCTTCCTCCATGTTGACCACGGCTTTAAATCGCCTCATGAACGCAGAACCAATCAGCATATCATAATTGATACTTGGCAAAACCACCGCTGAAGTTGAAGCCCTAACCAAAACAGACTGCAAAGGTAACGTGCTTTAAGCTCCTTTGGACACAGTGCCTTGTGCCCCTGCGGTCCCATAAACTACTATGTGATCAACATCATGATTCAGTGGAAGCTTGATTATAAGCTTGGTGGAAATCAGATGGGGCACCAGTATTTATAATAGCTTGCTTTTTGTGTTCTGAACAAAAATATCACAGTAGGTACACTCAGAATAAAAAGAATCATTGGTGTTTATTATATGAAATTCCAAGGGCTTTTTGTTACTAAAAAAGAGGATATACCCATAATGACATGAGGATACTCCTGAGCGATCTTTTCTACTGGTATGGCTATGTTAACCCTCACTAGGGAGGTGATGTCCATTGAGGTCTAACTTCACCTGTGCCATTTTGTTCCAGGATCTGCCATGCATACAGCTTTTGCACATCTCGGCAGAACTCAGAGCCTGAAGGGGAATAGTCGCTCTCTTGAATGAAG
>JAKSZP010007066.1:0-68460 GCA_022478985.1 Massospora cicadina | reverse complement strand
CCTGATAGTCCACTGTCCCAATGATCTTAAGAGTGGGAATACCTTGATATGCCCCTCCTTGAACCACATCACCTGGCAAGTAACTCAGTCCAAGGTAATCGGCTAGGTACTGGTCTGTATAGTTTCCAGTGGCATAAGTATCCACCAAAGTAGTGGTGAGCTTCCCTAAAGGAGGGAGAGGGTGGCAGTCAGTAGAAAATACCCAGAATGGTCTTTATTTATGGAAGACAATGACAGCACATCACCAAACATCTCATCATCTGGTTCAAGCCTGCAAACAGAATGGGTTTTGGAATCAAAAAAGGGGGTGAGATATTTGGCCACTCTTAATACTGAGGCCACATACCCCACCATGCCTTCTGCAGGTGCATATACTTGATTATATTTGAAATGAAGTTCCTTCTCCACCTCCTGAGTGCGCCAGATCATGGTAGAGGTCAACTGGGGGTTCTTATGGGGTAATCTGATACACTGAAATAGGGTCCTCATCCAGGCCATATGAACTAATAAATGGTTCAGAGATAGAGTCCAGGGTTGCATTATAAAATGCATTTTTAGATGTGAATGACCCTATCCCTAGAGCTACAATGGAATGCTTAATGTTATTCAAGGCCAACACCCCCAGGCCCATCTGTGCCAATTCTGCCAGCATTGTCTGAATACACTGGCGATGGAAAATTCATTTCTCAGAATGGAATTTAATTAATTTGGTGGAAATTCAGGGAATCACAACTTTAGGATATTACAAAGTGTCTGAAACCACCAGGTATGAACATGAAGGGTGGATACTTTTCAGTTGGAGGCAACCAAAATAATACCGAGTTGCTCCAAACTTTGGGAAAAAGAAAAAACAGCGGTGCGGCTAATGACAGCTGGAGTCCACAGCTGATGGCCACTATTTCCATTTTGTAAAAGTTCCACATGGAAAAAGTTTGTGCGTATAAGAAAATATGGTTGGTCAACTAATGTAAGGAGAGTGTCTATAACTCTCTTGTTCCCAGCATGGTAGTGCACAGCACACAAGGCCCACATCAGGGAGCTAGCTGTTAGTGCCAAAACCATTAGATCCCTGAAGAAGGTGCTGGAGCAATAACAGCTTAGGCTGAGAAAAGCGAGATTTATGATGAAAATGCCAGTAGAAGTGGCGTGGTGCACATATTGGAAAAGGTTAAGTGACCCAGGTTGGAGGGAACCTGGGCAGACAAATGGTGCACAAGGGGAGAGCTGCATGGTATTTGCCATGGCAAGGATAATGGAGTGCAAGACCTCCTCAAAGAGGTTTGCGCACAGAAGCATTTGGAAAATCATAAATATTTTAAAATAACGTTAAATGGTATTGGTGATCTTTGTTATACACCGGAGACTCAGGCTTTGGCTCAAAGTTACTTATTTGGAGTCTTAAAAGGATAAAACAATAACGTGAATATCAGCTTACAAGAAAAAAGGATCAATTTATTATTAAAAAGTCTTAATATTTATAGGATTCATAGTTTTCCATTTTTGTTTAGTTTTTTCATCCAATGGGAGACTGAATCACTTCTGATATTAGAGTCGAGATAGACTTGATCAGATGGAATAGATTTGATATGATTTTTATCACTTATAGATTCATCGGGGATCATTGCTGATAATTTAGAAGAGGTTTCATTGATGGGAAGACCAGTCAAAATCCTGACACTTCCCCCCCAAGATTTGGTTGTGGGGAAGGATGAGATCATAAATAACTGGGATGAATACAATTTATAATTATACCAGTGTCGTTATGAACTATAGAGTACTCCAGACATTTTCTAAATATCACCCTATAAGATTTAGACCAATTAGTTTCTAATTATTTGGTTCTTCCTCCAGGATGGGAATGATAATATAAAACATAATCACCAATCCGATACTCAGGTAGAATTGGCTTATTTTGATTGCTCTTAAGGGTTTCTTTTTTTGTAGTATCTTTGATGGATTCCATAGCCTGGGCTTGCAAATGTATAATTTCATTGGCTAAATTATGCATGACTAAATCAGCATTCTCAGGAATATTATCATTAAGAATGGCTTGTACACTAACAGGAACAAATGGATCTCTTCCATAGATACACTTAAATGGAGACATTTTTATAGTTCTATGGTAGCTAATATGATAGGCCATTAATGCACTAGGCAAATAGACGTTCCACCTTGAAGGGTCAGTTGAAGCCATTTTTCTCAAAATTGCTACTAAGGTTCCATTAACTCGCTCAATGGCTCCATTAGTTGAAGGATTGTAGGGAACTACGAACTTTTGGGTGGTGTTAAACAATTTAGATAATTCCTGTACAAGTTGAGAAGTAAAGTTCATCCCATTATCTGACTTGAGGATTTTGGGACACCCATGTTGGGTGATAATTTGACAATAGAGGAACATAGCAGTGATTTTAGCTGTAGGAGAGACAATGGAAATGTCTTTGACACATTTAGTTAAATGGTCAATAGCCATAATAATATTGATGCCCATGCTGCCCCTTTGGTAACAGTCCAACAACATCGATACTTATGACCTCAAAAGCCTTAGTAGGTGAAATTACTTGGTGTTGATAAGTAGAATTAGATGGACTATGAATTTTACAAATGAGACAGGAGTCTAAAGTTTCTTTGATTGTATCGGTCATATTATTTCAATAGTACTGAGATTTTAACCACTCTTGAGTTTTCTTTAGACCCCCATGGCCAATTTGAATATGTCCTTCTATAACAGCATCAGATCGAAATTTGGGATGAAGAAATGGTAACCATTTTGAATTTACTTTTTTATATAATAATCCATCATTGATCATAGTATCTTTAGTAATTAATTTGAGGTACTTTTGATCTTCTTCAGGCTCTTTTTCCCATAATTCAGGTCGACCAATTAGTTCATAAACTCTTTCTTTTTTCTTTGTATCTAAAGTTAGCACAGGTAACCAAGATAACCCATCAGCATTTTAATGTTTGGAACCAGATCAATGTATAATTGAAAAATCATAATTTTGTAATCGGAGAGCCCATTGAGCTAGCCTACCGTTGGGATCCTTCATATTTTATAACCATCGCAATGAGGAATGGTCAGTGATAACAAAAAAATGATTCCCATACAGAAATGGCCAAAAATGCTTTATGGCTAATATTACAGCCAGACACTCTCATTCTGTTACACTGTAATTCCGTTCAGCTTTTGAGAGGGTTCTGCTATAAAATGCCACCAGGTGGTCGATTTGATCTTCATCATATTGTGATAAGATTGCACCTATGGCAACGTTACTAGCATCAGTATGTAATACAAAAGGTTTATCAATTGAGGATGTATCAAGACAGGCAAATTAGTTAAAGCTTTTTGGAGAGAGTTGAAAGATTGATCTTGAGCAGAACCCCACTCAAAAGGTACTCCTTTTTGCAATAAATAAAAATAATGGTTCAGCCAAATCAGCAAATTTAGGTATAAATTGCCAGTAGTAACCCACCATTCCTAGAAAAACTTGAATATCTCATAAAGACTTTAGAGGAGACATGTTTTTGATGGCCTCAATTTTATCAGGAAGAGGTTGAATCCCTTTTGAAGAAACCTTATGACCTAAAAAATCCATTTTGTTCTGGAAAAACAAACATTTTGAAGGTTTAAGTTTAAGCAAGGAACCTTGAATCCGTTTAAAAACCTCTCGTAAATGATTTAAATGCTCCAAAAAGTTCTCAAGAACACTGTAATATCATCTAAATATACCAGAATGCAAGTCATTTTTAAATCACGGAATATTCCATCCATTGCCCTCTGGAAAGTTGCGGGAGCATTACTTAACCCTTGGGGCATTTGGTTTGGCTCAATAACCCTTCGCTTGAGATCAGCGCACATTTAGCTCAGTCTTCTGGAGCCAACTCAATTTGCCAATAACCTCTAGCTAAATCCATAGCAGAAAAATATGTGGAGCCTGCAAGCAACCAAAGAGAGTCATCAATTCTGGGAAGGGGATATTTGTTGCGACGAGTTACACCATTTAATCTTCTATAATCCAATACAACTCAATGGGATCCATATTTCTTCTTCACCAGAAGCAGAGGTGAAGCCCAAGGACTATTTGATGGTTTTAAAAGCCCTGCTTCCAACAGTTGATTTAACTCTTTGGTAACTTGGGCCTCTTTGACCTTTGATTTAAGATAGTGTTTAGCTCATATTGGAGGATGATTTCCAGTTTTGACGGTATGGGTTATTCCACTCATCTTACCAAAATCATATGTATGCTTTGCAAATATATCTGAATACTCTTCTAATAGTCGATGAGCCAATTCTTCTTGATCTTTGGTTAAGTGATTTCCAATTTTTGGTTAAAAAGTAAGAACACAGACATTAGGCTCTAAACCAAATTCTTGCAGGTTCCCAAACGTCTTAATATCATATATTTGGGTTAGAGGCAACAGTTTAATATAAGCAATAGGAATTTTTCAATCCACAGTCTTCGGCTTATCAGTAAGATTTGCAAGTAAAACAGGTAAAGCTCCTGAATAAGCATAATCTAATACCCCAGGACATGGTAAAATTTCCTTAACCAAAGGGTTCAAAATACCCTTAATCTGCGATAGATGACCTTTTGGAATGGAGAAATGTAGAAAAGTGTCAATAATAATCTGGGATTTTGGAGGTATGGCAACTGAATGTGGAGAAAAAATGGGCATACCTTCATCAATATCAGCTGTCTTCAGTGGTAAATTAATTCGAGGTCCTTAAACATAGTATTGGATAGTATAGGACCTCTTTTCTCTTTCCAGCAGACAAATGCAATGCTTAGTATTTTGGATCATAGATTTTTCAGACAACAGTAAAGGCACTCTATAGCCTAAAAGAGATAAACTTGATTTGGGAAAATTGACAATCCAATCGAATTCTTTTAAAAACTGGGTTCCCAACAATATATAATAATTTAAATTGTCTAAAACAATGACAGGTACTGTAAAAGTTAATTTCCCAATTTTCAATGGTAGCAATGAGAAGGCCCCAATAGATCGAGTGCTTTGAGGCCCTGCGGTACCTATTCTTCATGATGCAATAAGTCTGGGGTGAGTTTGATTCGTTTTGCAAGTTTAGATGAGACCACATTCACTGGGGATCCAGTGTTGATAATGGCCTTAACTTTAATTTGATTTACTCAAAGCTCAATCCGAGTGATCAAACTTCCAAACTGAGAAGATAATGTCAATAAGGAGGACATAACATAAGAGAATTGTTCATCTTTAATAGATTCTTCAGGCAAAGAAAATTGTTCCATTTGATTTATACCAGAGTCATTACCAAGATGATAAATTTTGGTTTTCTTTTTCTCATCAGATTTTTTCTTTAAACAATGATCCTCAGAGTGAAAGAACTGATGACAATAGTTACATCGCATGAGCTTAGCATTTTCAGAGACTGCATATACTTTAGGTTGGACTGGCTTTAGGATTTCAGAAATTTGAACCCTTTCAGATAGTTGCAAGGGTAGTTCCAGAAAGGCTTCTTTGATGTCCAAAATGCTTCGAAAATTCTTCTTCACACTAATAAGATATACCTGTACCTGAATTCTTGAAGAGAATGCAGATATAATGGCTGTAATCGCGTCGTCCAAGTTTAACCTACCACAGGCCACTAAAGTTTGCACTTCCCAATAAAATCTATGGGCAAACTCTTTAATGGTCTCATTTCTCAACAGTTGGATTCCCATGAAAGCCTGTTTTTGGGTAGACAGAGTTTGTTCACTCCCAAATTCTTTTAATAAGGCTTTTTTAACTTGGATTCAAGTAGAACATGTCATCAGATGTGGTACCATTATATCTTGGGCCAAGCAATTAAGGCAATTGGGTAGATACTTCATTTTTTGAACATCTGAGGCTTTTCTGAGAGCTTTCTCATATAAATAAAGGAAGGAATTATGCTCCCTTCTCCAGGGGAGTACTTGTCCTTGAATACAGGTTTAAAACTCATTTGAGCATTAGATGATAACACATGTACGCCAGGTTGTTCCAGTTGAGTAGAAATATAAGAACTTGTCCCTGAACTTTGGGATGATGAAAATTGTCTTTGCATTTTGACAAAGTTAGAGCATATTTCAGTGATATGATTTTTCAGTTCAATGCATTCAAATTTAGTTTCCAATTTTCGAGTTAACTCAATGATTTGTTCTTGTTGGGTTTGATATTGAAGCTCCAAAGACTCGAGTTTAGCCTGAAGGACTGTACCTTGAGATTCAAGCATCTGTATCAGAGAATTGATATCTTTAGCCCATTTTCCCAAATTATTTAATTCTTTTTTAGTACTAGATGGTCCCAACCCAAGGGGGCAAATTATTTAATTCTTCAGATAAAGAATATAAAGACAAAAGTGGGTCAATAAGACTTCCTTCAGGTAACAAATTACATTCTCTAGCCACATTATAGAACTGAGCCCTTAAATGTTCAATCATTTCAGTAAGCAATCAAAATCTTGAGTTAAAGTTATCTTTAATAGGGAAATTAGATCCTGATGAGTTTGGGGGATCAGGTGGTCCTGGAGGTCCTTGGGGGCCAATAGGTCCAGAAGGACCCATAATCCCTGGGGTTTGCTCAACTCTACTGATTCGTATTTGGAATTCAGAATGGATTTGTTCTAATTTTGAGAGTCAATTCTTAATTTCATCTTTGATTGACTGGATTTGAGCGGTTACAAGGTTAAGTTTATCTTTCCAGTCTGCATTATTTCTTGAAATTGTTCCATTAACTGAGTATTAAAAAAGCTGGATATCCCATAATCTAACTGAGCAACCTGCTGTTGTACTTCATTAATAAGTTTACAATTACCTATAATGGCTTCACAGTTATCTTGACTAAACTAGGAAGCAGAATTGTAAAATTCAGAGACATAATTATGAAGGGAATGTAATCCTTTCAATAAATTAAATACCCCTTGATGATGTACTCTCAATATTTGTAATAGATGGTACATAGCGGGATGCACAAATTGCCTTAAATATTGTTCAGTACTGATTCCAACCTTATTATCAGGCAACTGAGAGGTTTGGTATAAGTCCCTCATAGTAGAGGGTACAGCACTGGCCCGAATTTGACTAGAATGACTTCCAGGGAAATATACTCCATCTAGGAGTTGTTGAATAGTTTCCTGTAAGGCATCGGGTTGCATTTGAAAATTTGAAATAGAACTTAAATTAGAGACATTTAGTTCCAGATGATCTCAGAATTCCAACATAGTTGGGGTCACTGGAATTTCAGTCTGGGTAGTATGGACCCATTGAATAATACTGCTCATCTCATTATCTTGAAAATCTTTGGGCATATAGGGAGACTCCATTTTTGTGATAGACATTTTCACAGTAGCATAACTCAGAGGGCCCATGTAGTGAGCACCACTTATTGGCGATCTTTGTTATACACCAGAGACTCAGGCTTTGACTCGAAGTTACTTATTTGGAGTCTTAAAAGGATAAACAAAAACGTGAATATTGGCTTGCAAGAAAAAAGGATCAACTTATTATTAAAAAGTCTTAATATTTATAGGATTCATAGTTTTCCATTTTTGTTTAGATCATTTCATCTGATGGGAGACTGAATCTCTTCTGATATTAGAGTCAAGATAGACTTGATCATATGGAATAGATTTGATATGATTTTTATCACTTATAGATTCATCGGGGATCATTGCTGAGAATTTAGAACAGATTTTATTGATGGGAAGACCAGTCAAAATCCCAACAAGTGGGGAAAGGTTCTATTGGGGAAGTCAACCAACAAGGAATGTTGGTCATGGAAATTGCATTTATTCTTGAGTGGGGGAATAAGGGTATGCCGCAGTGGGTCCAAGCACTGACTCACCAATAGGGCGACACTGCCATCCAAGTTGGGTGAATAGGCTGAAACCAACTTCACTCAAGTGATCAATTGAAGTTGGATCTGACCTGAGCGCGTTATTTCAAAAATGGAACAGGTTTCAAAACCCCACTCCTCGATAAACCAAATTGAACCATCTGCATTCATTTGGTAGATCATCCATTTTATTGCCTGGCTTGTCATTAGGGGCTGGGCAATTGGCACACAATTGGACCCATATGGGCATATTTTTCCCGACTTGCATCGGTCCAGGGTGTGTTTCAGGTCAGGAAGGGCTTGTAACTTCACCCCCTGGGCCTCCTGGCGCCCAGCCTTGTCCTTGGGGTTGATCCCCACTATTATGTCATGTTCATATGACACATCATGACTTCTTTAGTTAATTCTGGAAGGACCTCTTCTATCTAGGTGATCCACTTTACAGTGACAGAAAGGGTTCTGACACTGCCTAAAATGATGGCTTGGTACATTACAGTAGTGACAGCAGAGGTTTCTTTGTAAAGGTTGTTCCTGCCCTATTATTGAGAGTTTTTGCACTTGCTAAAAACATTTGTCTGTGGAGTGAGCTCAGAGGGAGAACTGAATGGCTGTAATTATAAGATGGTCTTCCCTTTGGCTCTTCTACATCTATCCTGGTCTTTCTGGTTATCAAGCTGTTTGTCCAGAAGCTGTCTAGGTATGTGTATTGGTGGCATAATTCAATTGCATGGTTGTTGTATAAAGGTTGTGCTATGTGGAAGCATTAAGGTATGGATCCTCTAGTGCATCAAGGAAATATTTTAACAACTGTTGATCCAAGTTATCATATTTTTTAGACGCAGGATGGGTCCATTGTCCTATGAGATCTTTAGACTTATCTTGAATTCATTTAACATTTTCATAATCTTTGAGTCACATTGAGTGGAGCGTACTGTGGAGCTGTGTGGTTAATATTAATAAACTTATCATGAGCACATCCTTGCAATAATCTCAGGGGTCAAATGAGAGTTGTCATGTGCCATCTTCTAGTTGCACCTGTGGGAAGGCTTGACACTTTGTGGAGTTGAAGTCATTCAATCATTTTTAATCATCTCTCTGATAGTTGTAAGCATTTAACCATTCATTAATGGGTATTAGACAATTGATGTGCCAAAGAAAGACTGGGCTTCCATTAGAGGTACTCCAATATTCACAAAAGAATCCATAGTCTTCAAGGCATCACCATTCTAATAATATGTAAACAAGAGCCACACGGGGACAAGTGAAGAAAATAATGGCCTATGAATATCATTTCTGCTCTAACCAGTAAACTGTTTGCTAAAGTAATCCTTACCAAGCTTCAAGTATGGGCGTAAACTGCTAAGGTCAACGGGTGGGGATTGTGCCATTCATTGGTGTTTTCCATTTTGTGGGATTCCCAACTCAATTGAATATGCACCTGATAATTTTTAGCAACAAGGGTCTCGTTGGGTTTGCTCCCAAGCATTTTACTTTGTTTAACATCCGCTGAATCGTCATTTTCGTTTTTTCCATAATTGGTGCAAATTGGATTATGTAATGGGTCAATTTGCTCTCATTGAGTTAATTTTGTTCATTATCCCTGATAATTTTTGAGCGCGTACCTGGTACTGGGGAAGTGGCAATTATTTTGTCAGGTTCATTTCCATCATATTCTCCCTGAGATGCAACTGCCAAATCTTCATTTCTGTTTTCTTCATAATTTAGGTGGATTAGTTGAGTGCTTGGACATTAAATTCACTTTGAGATTCTTGATTTTCATTCTATTGGGTTGAGGAACCTTACAAAACTTGAAGGGTATGACTCCCAAGGGTTTCTGCTCTGAGAGAGGCAATAACAGAGATAACCAATGTGACGGCCACCATAATTACTGATAAATAAGTGTGGACCCTTCATTGGCTGTGGTGGTTCCTTGAGGATCTCCAGTATAGTTAAACGTATGAAATTTTCAAAGTATTTTGGTAAAATTAATGTTTTATTAAGGATAGTACAAAACAACATAGCGCTCTGCCATCAGCAGAGCACTGGGATTTTATAATTTAAGATAAGTGAGGGCGTAGACTTTGGAAAACTTCTGAAAACTGGATGCGCAAACCTTCTGAAAATTTTTGCCAGGACGTTTTGCATCATGGCTCATTTTGCACATTTTGAGTGCCTTGATTTGCAGTTCTTGTTATCAAATTTTTTGTTTGCGTTGGGGTTCCAGCATGGCAGCAAATCTTGAAAATTCCTAACAAAACTTTCCCTTTATTTTGGATGGATCATTGCTAGATCACTTTTAGGGTTAATTTTCCTGTTGGGACTTTAGCCTCAAACCTCCCAAATGTGCCCAGATTTTATTGCAGATTCTTAAAATTTTCCTCTTATAGGATTTGGCCAAATCAAATTTTTTGCCAAATTATCTCTCTTCGTTTTTTGACTTGTCATAACATCAAGCCAGGGACCTTGGCAGAAACTCACTGTTTGTCAAGGGTGTGCCCCAAGTCAAACAATCTCTCAAGGAAAGGACATAGAGTCGTTCCCTCTTCTTTGATCAAAAGGGGTGAATCAGCAGATTTAATTTTATGGGGCCTCCGGGAACCTTACAATGGGGCCATTATAGACTTTTCTAGTATTTTCTAGGTGTACAGCCACATTCACACTATATGTTTTAGTTTGGCTCATGGAGGAGTTCACGGGTAAATTTCTGACAAGATCACAAATTTGTTGTGGGGGTAGAAAATTTCACTTTATTCTGTGATGGGTTGCCAGTAAGTTAATGTAATTAACTATATTCACTAGTTTTTGGTCAGCAGTCGTCATATGTCATTCTGGGTGTTTCATTGAATTAAACACATATAGAAAGGCTTTTTATCAACCTTAATAAACAAAAATGAAAGGTATATTTTGACCCTATAATCTTCACTTTATTAGGAAACTAATAATAGATTTTTTTACCAATTTTTAAAGGATTCTCAGAGCCTAGAATATCTTATGATCATTGACAGAATTTGAAATAAAAATGAATGCTACTCAAATGGTTAGATTAATAATTTATCTTTTTTTAGCACTAGGTGGTCCCAATCTAAAGGGGGATACACCAATCTTAGATTAATAATTTATCTAATATTCTAAATTACTAAACTGTTCACCAACTTTAGCTA
Source organism: Massospora cicadina (assembly GCA_022478985.1). Classification (NCBI taxonomy): domain Eukaryota; kingdom Fungi; phylum Entomophthoromycota; class Entomophthoromycetes; order Entomophthorales; family Entomophthoraceae; genus Massospora; species Massospora cicadina. The sequence goes on along the minus strand of JAKSZP010007066.1, from coordinate 57,472 downwards.
AATTAGGTGTATCATTATATATTGGAGATAACCATTATTGCTAATATGTGGATCCTATAAAAAATTATTGTTTCAATAATCTAAATCTTGTGATCTCATATGACTATTGTTATCAATAAACATATTATTATCAAAATTTATTAAAATATAACTTGCTCATATGATTCCACATACTTTTGTGTGGATTTAAAGGAGGACTTTTCAAAATCCATGCATTTTAATGTGATATATGTCTTTATATGGGAATCTGTTGAAAATTTGGTTAACAAAGTTATACAAATATTATCCAAGGTGGGCTGATCTGGAAATGATACCCCACTGACTAATTGGTTATATGGTAATTCAAAGCTAATGGAAAAAGAAAACTATATTATATTAACATTATTTTCCATATTTATAATTCCAAGATCACTCAGAATTGCTTATATTTATAATATTAACAGATGATACTAATTGATTACTTTAGCTTTTATTACTTGATTTTATTTGATTTAAAAACTTGCTTTTGTTGTAATCTTGCATCCTTTATTTAACACACTTCCTGACGTAACCTTCTGATGAAATTTTGCATAGTTACTAAGGTCAGATGATAATACAATATTCTACTATAATTTTTTATATTCATAGTAAAGTAAAAAATATATATGTAAGGAAGTAGAATTTCATATGTTTAATGATAATCAGTATTTTCTACAGTTGAGCCAATTGATATCTGGTTGATTAAATATTTTAATTGGTTTTGCCAAGTGGTTGGTGGTCATTTGGCTTACAATTTAGCTGTTTTATTTAAGGTGTAAGCTACTGATATAATATAAGCAAGGCTAAAATGCCATAATAACTTTTAATTTATATGAGGTATGCTGATCAGGGGATGGACATTACTGATGCTCAAATGAGATAAAACTTAAGTAAAATAGAATAAAGTCAAAACAAGACAGAGGGATCCACTCAAAATGATGCGAAATCAAAGCAAAACACACCAACCAAGTTGGAAACAGAAACTTCTATACATCCTTGGCGGTGGATGAAGTGAGATTGGGAGGCTCTTCTTCCTCATCTGGTGGGGACATGTAGCGTCACATAGCTGATAGAAATGGTGTGGGCACATCATGGAATTGAGGGTCAAGATAACAAAGAGGTGCTTGCAACTCAGTGTGTGCGATGAGTAGGGTGGAAATGTAGGTTGTACGGGCTTTCTCAGCCTCAAGTTTTACTTTAAGTAGGGTGGTAATGCTTTTGATGTTGTTGCAGTAATGCGGGTCTTTAAACCAAACTTTGCGGCTGCCACAACTTTTTGAACTGCTGAATTCGCCACCTGATAGCAGCAGAGATGTTCTTATTTATGTTTTAGGAGCATAGTACTTTGTAGAATAGCAGGTGCCAGGCCCGTAGCCAGTACTGCAACTAGTTATGCAATGATTTTACAGGTTGAGCGACATTCTGGGGAGGCACCTTCCTCTTAAGCTAGTTGGTGGTCACTTTTGAATAGGGTGGCATCAGGGCGAGGCACATAATGATGCTTTGGAAATTAGGACGCATATTCAGTAATGAGGTACATTTCAAATGAGAGGGGACCAGACCATTCAGCTTCAGAGATATTTTCACCCAATTTGTCAACCTTAACCAAGTAATCCAATGGATTTTGGTTGGATTTGATTGGGTTATTTGCATATGGGTAATCAGTGGCGGGTGACTGGGAGGATGTTTTAGAACTTACTATAGTCTATTCTGGCTTCTGATTGATAGATTCAAAAAAGAGGTTTGTTGAGGTAATTTTTTATTGGTTTATTCAGTGGTTGCTGTGGCTACCACTTTAGGGGAGGGGGAAGGATAGTGCTCCATTCAAAAAGTAAATGGATCAGCTATGAGATCATCAAGCAAAGAGTCAGGTATGGATGCCACAGCTCTGGAGATGGAGGGACAGCGCCATTTTAAATGGTCCAGTTTGAAACAGGTAGGGCAGATGGTATGCCTTCCATCCACTTGAGCCCAAAAAGGATGGTCCGGGGCAGAGGGGATATTTATGTGAGGGGGATTGAGAGGGCTATTTTTGTTGATACTGAACAAGTAGTCATGAAGGTGCGGGGGCCTGCGAGGAGAGTGGCTCCATTGGGAACCAAGAATTGTATTAGGGGATCAGAACCATATTTCAATAATCCTGCAATAATTTCGTTAAATAAAATTTTTGGGTGGTAGCTGGGTAAGGGAGGCCCGCAAACTGAATTATAAGAATGGTATCAATGACAACCAGGTATGAGTAGTTGGGAGGGGGGTCCCTGAAACACCAGGGGGATGGTAGCTGCTATTGCAGCATCAGCTTCACTTGATAATCCAAGAGCTAAATACTCCTTGAAGGGGCAGAAGTCAATAAATCCTGCAGGCTGCATAACAGTCTGGGCTAATGCAATAATGGATTTATGTGAATAGCGGAACAACTTACCTTATATAACCCAAAGGCCAAATTTCATGTTGCTTCAGGGAAGCACAAGGGAGCAACAGGCACCACCTGGGTTTGGGAAAGATGTAAGGCTAAGTCCTTAGGTGGGACATAGCATCCTGGAGGATTTGGAGGGCTAGCTGAGTCAGCCCAAGCATGTTTTGGCAATGGCAAAAACATTATAAATGGTGCACCACAGCCCCACGTGGGGAAGTGGGCATTTAATACATTGATATAGGTAACTTAAATAGGGTGATGACTAGTGGATCTTTTTTGCTAAATTTAAACTACAATTTGACTAAAGTTGCATGAATTGAGAGAGAGTTTTCCCCAGAATAGCTTTTTGTTCTCTAAATTGTATTGTCAATAAGTGCAGGGATACCCTGCTAATGAACTACTATGGAGGGAAAAATCTTTGAATTTAAATAGAGCAGCTGAGTTATTTGCTCATCAAGCTGAATGTATATTAGATAAAAAAAATGTGTTATAATTTCTTAATTGCATCAGGAAGCCTTAAGGGGAATGTTAATAGCATAATTTTTAATTTTAACTTTACTAACTTATATGACACATTTTCCCAAGAACTATAAAAAATAGACTCTTTATTTTTTACAGTTATTTATATAACCCTTCTGATACTGTCAAGTTTTAAATTGAAATTTGAAGACTGGTTACTTTTGAGGCTATACAATTATTAGTCTTACTAGCACTAGCAGTATCTCCTAGTAGACTTAGTGTCTCTAGGGCAAGCTTTTGGCGAATTAAGGTCATCGCTAAGGCAAATCTCTGTATACTAATCAGGCAGAACTCTAATCAGTGTCAGACAATTTTATGGTATAGCTAGGAAAGCTTTGAAATAACGAATGAATATATCTTTATTGATGTAAAACCAGGGGTATTTATATTTTGGTTGAAGTATATGATCAAATAGTGTACAGCAATTTATGGAACAATGCAGTGAAATGTGGAGGATTTTGGTGACTTAATCTGTCTCAATCAATACAGCAGATTTAAGGGATCTCTGATAGCAAGATCTTTATCAGGTAATCCAAAATCAGGAAGAATTTGAGTTATTGATTGCATGGGCTTAAGTTTGTTGTTCATTGCGATTTTGGTAGCTTCTGTGACAGCATAACTCCCTTTCTCATGATGCAAGTTATCCCGCATTTGAACTCCATATAAAATGGCACAAATCCCAACATTCCCAACAATTCATCCCTCAAGATTTTGTCAAGAAGGAATATAACTTCTTGAAATCTAACGTGGACTCAATTTACAACAAACTCATTTTTTTAAGGTGATTGAGTACTCTGGTCCTTGTCATTAAATCAATTGATAAATTACTGACCATAGAATATTAGGTTTTTGAATTCAACTCTCTATCTGGTGATGATAGAACAGGACAATATCCTAGCTGATAATCAGGTAAAACCAGTTGATTGGCGCTGCTTTGATCCGCTTCTCATCTACTTATAGTCCCCAAAGACTTGGCGACTATAACTTTTAATCAAAACAATTCATCTACCAGCCTTTGCATTGTTAGCTCATCTGTTTCCGGTGTTTCCCTTTACTTTGGGTTGATGACTCAGGGCTATATTTGCTCTCAGTCATATAAAGCACAAAAAGGCCGCATCTGGATAACTCTATGATAGCTCACGTGGCATGCTAATAGAGCTTTTGGAAGGTAATCATTCCACCAAGATGTTCAGATTGAGACATTTTATGGAAGATGGCTATTAAAGCTCCATTCGCTTGTTCCATTGTTCCATTAATATGGGAAGATATGGGGCCGTAAAGGAGGGATAAGTGCCCATCAACAAGTTAGAGTCAATAATTACTTGAGATAAAAAGTTGGTGTCATTATTAGATAGAAGTACCTTCAGGTTACTGTGGCGGGTGAAGAACTGTTTAAGTAAGAAAGAGGCGGTCGCTCCAGAGGTGGATGAGGCAACTGAGATGGCCTCAAGCTATTTTGTGAAGTGATTGACCACTAGTATGGTATACCGGTTGCCATAAATTGCCATGGGCAATGGACCAACAACCTCTATACTGATGGTAGCATATGGGTCAGTAGGACCCAGGACCTGATATAGATACATCAGATTGGAAGTTTCTGGCTAGCACAGATAAGACAAGAATTGATGATATTTTTAGTCAAGCCTATCTTTCCTCTCAGAAGCATCTCTCACACAGTTAGTAATGGGTTTTCCTAATGGCGCCATGGCCTACAATCAAATGGCCATCTAGGACAGTCTCCATTCTAGCTGAAGGATGGACATAAGGCAACCAAGAGGTTCCAACCTGTTTATATGATATTTTATCTTCCATTTGGGTCTGCGTGGTCATCTTCTTCAATTGTTGTAAAGCTTCTGGAGTCTCTTGGCTCCATTCCTCAGGTTTTCCAATATGATCATAAATTTTTATCTTCCTTAGAGGCATGAAGAGCATGATGAGTAGTTGTGACAATCCGTCAGCGTTCTGATATTTAATTACAGCGTGATTAATAATGAAAATGTTGTAACTTTGAAGTTTGAGTTCCCAGTGTGCCAGCCAACAATCTTGAACCTTCATCTGTTATAGCCACCATAGAGAGGCATAGTTTGTGACCACTTTAAAATGATTCTAATACAGAGAAAAAGATCATAATGGCAAACAAGACATCCAGACATTTGCCCTTGGTAACATTGTAATTCCTCTCCAGAAAAGTTAATGTTTTACTGAAATATGCTATAGGATGTCAACTTTATTTGCTTTAAATTGTGACATAATGACCCCAACAGCCACATCACTAATATCAGTAAAGAGAAAGTTTTTACTAAAACTCAGGATTTACCAATAAAATTGTGGTCATGAGAGCTTTTTTAGGATGTCAAAATCATGTTGTTGAGTTGTTTCCCATTGTAATAAACCCTCTTTATTGAGCAGATATTTCAGCAAGTCGACAAGCTCAGCAAAGTGGGATATAAATTGTCAATAGTAGCTTTTTTCATCCTGAGAAAAACCAATATATTGCGAAAAATAAATGGTCAGGTCATCTTCTCAATTACAATCACTTTGTCTGGTAACAGCGATGATCCCTTCCTAGGTAACCTTATGCCTGAGTAATTCCATGTCAGTTGGGAAAAAATGGCATTTAACTGGTTTAACTTTAGCAAAACAGAGTGGAGATATTCAAACACTTCCTTTAAATGAGTGAGGTGTTAATCAAAGGTATGAGAGAACCTGGTCAATCATTGAAGAAAATAACACACATGACATATTCAATTCTCCTAACAGGCCATTCATTGCCCTTTGGAAAGTGGCCAGAGCATTGCATATTTCTTGGGGCATTTTCAGAGGTTCAAATCACCACTCACTTGCTATAAGGGGACGTTTCTCCCAATCCTCCAGAGCAAGCTTGATCTGCCAATAGCAACTAGCAAGATCCACTGCAGAGAAGAATTAGGAACCAGCCAAGAGTCATAAGGAATTATCAACTTGAGGCAGCAGATAGCTTTCCTTTTGAGCAAGGGCATTCAAATGGTGGTAATACATACTACAGATGTCCTCATCCTTTTTTGAATAAGCTAAAAAATCGAGTATTGGAAATTTAGTAGAAATTATGATGTTCTGGCGCTATGAAGGCTATAAAATTATTAGTTCCGTTGCTCTAGCGAAGATAGACACAAGTGCAACAAAGTGATTAGTTCCATTTCTATAATTGATTCCTATCGGAAATACAGAATTCTGTATGAGTAGACCAAAATTTAGCTACGCAAGACAAAAATAGAGGTACTTTATTAGTTAGAAATGAGGGATATACATAGGGGTAGATTTGGTAGTTCTTAATGAGGATTTTTGGGCTGCACCTGAGGCAATATCTTTCCTATTAGATGACTGATATTGCTGATTATTTTTTCTATACTATTGATGGTCATGTCTGATAAGGTTCTTATCTAGATGAGATCTACCTTCTTGTGTGATGTTTTGCCCCATTGGATTGCTTAGCCTCATTCTTCAGAGGAGGCTGATAACTCTGAAGAGTTGATTGTTTGTCTATCCAATAATCGGTTATCTCTGATAGGGATTTTACAATTTCATTAGACCAAGATACCAAATCTTGATCTTGAGTAATTTTGGTCATTGCAGTTGAATCCCCAACAGCGAGGTACATGGACTTTGTGAGGGCATGAGTAATCTGGCGTCCAGAAGTTGATTTAGTTCTTTAGTCACCTGAGATTCTTTAACCTTAGATTTTCCAGCAGGGTAAGCGCTTATTGGAGAAAAGTTTCCATAACCACTCTATTCTGTAGCCTTTTATCATTTCAAAGTTATCTGTTACTTTTAGAATATTTTCATTGTACTCATTAATCAAAGCATCCACTTGCTACTACTGTTTAGAGGTGAGGGTGTCCCCTATCTTTATTTTGACATGGACAAGGGTAGTGTCTTCATCAATATCTGATTATAAATTTCCACACCTGCAAATGGATTCAACTTGATCAGCGGGTAGTGTCCAAAATTTTTAAATATTAGGGTGGTTTCAGGTTATTTGCATAGGTCAATCAGTGAAATTGGCCAATAAAATGGTTAAAGGCCCCTAATAGGAGGAATTCAGCATCCTGGAGCAGGTAAGAGGCTTGAAAATGGCCGGATTAAAGTCTTTGCAAATTTTAACAAGTGATCCAGCGGAATAGTAACTTGGATCCCCATGTTCACCAGTACTTGAGATTTCAGGGGTATAACTACCTAGTTGTTAGATTATATGGTCCTTCCTTCTTGAGCCTCAGCGCTAGAAGCAGGCAATTTAATTTTTGGCCAACTATTTGGTATTCTAGCCACTCAAGGAAGGTCAAACGTTCTAATAAACAACTTCCAGGTTATCTTCTCCCTTTCTCTTTTAGGTATTTTTGAAAACTAGAGAAATAAAATATCACAGGATAGAAATTACAAAACTTATGTCTGATTTTTGGTTCAATTTAATAAGGAATTGGGTGCCTATTAAAAAGTCATAACCTTTATTATCTAGCACAACCGCTGAGGCTGACACATCCAGTGATCCAAACTGAAGTATCATGTAAGAGTAAGTACCTAAAGATAGGTTCCAATGAGGCCTAATGTCCCATATCCATGAGGTGTTTTGATCTGGCGTAACCTTTATCCGCTTCACCAAACAAGGAAATGTGATGTTAAATGGTAGTCTGGTATCAATTTTGGCTAGAATCATATTATGTATGACTACTTCCACTTGGGTAATCTCAGTGCCAAAGAGGGGGAGTGAGTAAATGGAGTTTTATGGTGGAAGTGGTCTGGAAAGAGAAAAGCAAGAATTATTTAGATTTATATTTGAAATTTAAAAGTCCAATAAGTCTACTTCATCAGCTTTAGATAATTTGTGGCATTCAGAGTGGGGAACAGCAATAGATGGGGGATGAGGCTCAGATTCATCAGCAGAGGGTGCCTCACGCCCTATGCTGACTTGGCTTTTCCCACCTCATCAGCCTTTTTTTCCAACTGGCGTCCTACTGATGCCCAAAGATCCCACAATAATAGCAAGGATCACATTGAGGTTTGGATCTCTGGAGTTGTTTGAATACATGAACATGAGGCCAGTTCCCCTTTTTGGTGTTTGATGCACCTCTGGCTCAGGAAACTCCATGATAGATCCCTTAATAAAAGGATTTATTTATACAGTTTTTTATATTGTAGAAGTTTAGTATTTGATACATGAAATGCTAGAACATGGAGATAATAGTAGCTGGCAACATCAAAGTTAACTCAGTCACAGGATGGGAGGGCCTGAGCTTCATGATAAAACCGATTATTTAACTTAAATCTGTTTTTCCACATTTAAAGTGGATTAACGTGAATGTTTGTTTGTGACTGAAAATGGATATATTACTTCCAAATTCTCTGATAAGGGCTTCCTCTAGCTCCGCCGATTAGTACACTCTTGAAAATATGGCATTATAATCTCTTGTGCCTTACTGTCAAGACAGGTTTGTATGTGCTGGCATTTTTAGAAATCTGTATCATGTTCTATAATATCATCATACACATAAAGATAGGACTAGATGAGTTTAGTCCCAGGCACATCATTCTTCAAAGGTGTATTTGAAATAACCAACAGGGCGTGAGAGAGCATGAATGGCTGGTAAAGGAGGCCAGATATAATTAGTTTTCTCAGCTATTCCTAGGTCAGTTTGAGGGGTGGCCATATCACCTTGTCAGCGGAAATCATCCAGGTCATCCTGAAGGGTGGTGTAGCAGATGTTAACATGATTTAATGAGGCTCTGGTATCTATATATTGGCAGAGATTTTAAAGCTTGGTGGACTGTCTTGCTATTTTGAATAACAGGGAAACGTATTTACTATATAATTAAGTCATAGTTCTCCATCAAGAAAATCTTTTTCTAAATTTATCTAAGCTCCTTAGGCCACCTTTAGCAGTTATTGTTCAAAGCTCTAATTTAGGTTTTTGGTTTTCATCATAGGATTATCCATTATCCAGATTCATATTCTCCTCCACTTTAGTAAACTATGGTTGTTAGGCTCAGTATGTGAAGGTAACTCTTTACCAGGTAGCCTAAGAAGGTACCTGGAAAGGAGCACCAGTATCAAGTATTTTATTTAAATTTGAAGGCTGTTTCCTTTAAAGGCTACATGATTATTAGGTGTACTAGCAGCAGTGGTACTTCCTAGTAGACTTAATATCTCTAGGGCAAACTCTTAGCGGAATTAAGGTTTCACTAAGAAAAATCTCTGATATTTGAGCAGGCAAAATCTCTAGTCAGTGCTAGGCAACTCTCTAGTAATGCTGGGAAAGAGTTGAAATCAAAACTGAATAAATCTTTATTATTAAAAGTTGGAGGTATTTATAGTTTTGTTAGAAGTCTGAGATTGAGCAAGATACAGTAAGCTTCTGAAATGATGCAGTAAAATGTGGAGTATTTTGGGGGACATAATCTGTCCAAATTGATACAGAAGGTTCAAAGGTTCTCCAAATGCCAAGTTCTTAACCAGATAATCTGAAGGATTTAGGAGGGTTTCAAGGTACTGATTGCTCAGTTTAAAGTTCATTATTTGTTGCAATTTTGGTAGCTTCCATGACAGCTGAACACCCTTGCTCATAGTTCAAGTTATCCTGAATTATAACTCCATTTGAACTGTGTGAATCCTATCATTCCCAAAAGATACTATATCTCTAGAATGATAGAAATAGCTTGTATCTCTGCATTAAAATGTACAAAAAATTTATTAAAAAATATAAAAAATATAATAGAAAAATGTTATCTTAGCTCTTATAATATATACTTTATTCAAACTATATGAGTAAGTACATTTAGTATGTATAAATGACCTGCAAAAGTTTTATTATTTTGCATGAAGTAGTTCTTGAGAAAATAGGCCATGAAGTTTACAAATTTTAATTTTACCATGATAGGCCATTCATACTCCCCCTAATAAAATTGATACTGGTTGGGCTTACCTCAAAAAGGTTACAGATATGGTGACATGTCAGAATAATTCTGTCATTGGACTCATTGAGAACACCTGAAGAGGACAAAGATAGGAACAAGTTATCAAGAATCCTAAAGGAGCCTTAACAATTTTTATTTAGCCCTTTAAATGATTTGATGCATATATGCATCCAAAAAATGAGGGTTTATGTAAAGCTAAAAATGCATATAAACATATAAAATATGAAAGTTATATAAATCTAAAAATGCACATATGCATCCAAAAAATGGGGGTTTATATAAAGCTAAAAATGCATATAAGCATTTAAAATATGAAAGTTATATAAATCCAAAAATGCATATATGCATCCAAAAAAATGGGCGTCATGTAAATCTAAAAACCATATATGTATCCAATGGATAAGTTTTATATATGTTTATTTCAAAACTTAAGGAATATTTATATTAAAGACAAGGACAAAGATAGTTGTAAAAAGTGTAAACATTGGGTAAGAAATTTTTATAAAAATAAAGGGCCAAAAATAAAGATTTTTTAAAAATCATTGAAAGGGGTAAGTTGCCACCAGGCTCTGGCCTTCAAAATCCAATAAAAGTTTACAGTGGCTATTAAATAACTTTCATATATATTTTGGAGGGCAGCAAGTTGAATTGATGGATCATGGTCCTCATCTAATGCCTCTAAAGCCTCTTTTGAACCTAAAAGTGATAAAGTTTTTGAATTCTGCTGTTAGGAAAAAGGAAACCATGACTTGATGCACCATTTGGTTGGTTATGAGGATTGAGAAAACCTCAATCAATTAATAAAATTAAATAATTATTAACAGTTGGAAGTCCTGCTAAGTATCACTTTTCGAAAATCAATTCAGCCTGAAATTTAGCTCCACTAAAGAGATTTACGAAAACTATTAGCAAATATGGCGGGAAACCCCGCAAAGAACCCGCAGGCTATGCCAAACAAGCCAGCACCACCCCAAACGAAGCAACCCTCGGTTACCCACCTCAGGGTCAACCAGAATCACCCGCTCTCAAGCAGCAGCCATGAAAGCAGGCACCACCCCCTAACCTGGAGCTACTCCAACTAGCGCCAGTTCACCTGATCGCACTTCTGCAACCTGCACGCCTAACAGCTCTGTGTGCGCTGCCTCCCACCAACCCACTGGGCCCCCTCCAACCAAGGAGGCCATCACCCACGCTGTTTTAATGGCGTCTGCTCAGTTGAATGCAACTCAGCCCATCCAGACATTCACCTCACCCATTGTGTCAGCTAATTCAGCCCCATCTATTATTGCTGACACTGTGTTTCCGGCTCCCTCCATGAGGGGCGATACCCAGCTACCTGGCCCCCAAATCCTCAGATGTAAGGTTGGATTAGCCGCACATTCTGGTTCACTAAGCACCAAATTGGGACAATCTACTCTTCCCAATGGGGATTTAAATGGTTCAGATTTTGGAACTTCACACCAGTTCCAATCTCACCTGTCCCATTTAAACCCCATAATCGGCACTTCTCAAGTCGGCACTTTATCTCAATATGCTGAAAACGACCAATTCACCAATCAGCCAGTGAGTTTTGCCCACGAAATCACAGCAAATACTCAGCTGAATTTACCCAAATAGATTGGGATGGTGATGAAACATCTCCCCCTCCCAACTGGCTGGAGTTAATTCCAATCTGGATGGGCCTCCCCAATTTAGCGAGGCCCAAAAAACCGCCCCTCAATTTAATATGACGCCAGCAACTGCTGTAACATTCCAGAAACAAGGGAACTCCGCAAACTTGTCCAAACCACCAGCTCACACTCAACCTGCAATTGCAGCCCAAAGCAAACACAAACGTACCAAAGGAGCCACTGGGGCGTGGCAAAAACCTCTGGCACCAACGCTACCCAAAGCTGATCCCCATGAAGTGGCGTTTATTACTGATGTTAAGAAGAAATGGGCCGAAACTAGAGCGCAAAAAGCTCTACCTCGCTCAACCCTCTCCCACGCAATTCGCCTTTATTATGGGCATAACCCTGTTGAATTCTATACAGAGGATTACTTCTCATACTTTGCAGCGATTGCGGAGACATTCCCTATTAACACCACCATCCATGAATCAGTGGAGGGCCACTACATCGATGTGGGCTTCACTGAAGCTGCCCTTGCTGACCATGCTGCCACCCTCCAGGTCATTATTCCACGCGGATCTCTTCGCATCTCCCACACACGCTCTCACCTGGAGAAAATTTCATGGGTTACTTTTTCCAACCTACCAACGACTGTTGATCCTGAGTCTCTTAAACTGGCACTCCATCGTGGTTTAATGGAGTTTGGGTCTGTTCTTTCAGTGGACTTTAGCGTCCCCTCTTACTATGCTCCCACTCAAAGAGCTCGCACTGCTAGGGCATCGTTCAGCCCCTCCCCCACTGTATCCCGCAACATTGAGGTTATTCCTCGTGTGGCGGTAGTTGGGGCATGCCCTGAGATCTTCTTTGTCAACCCTGATCAGGCGCGCCCCCGGTGTTCATGGTGTAACGCCCTTGGACACTTGTATAGTGGCTGCACAGCTCGAAAACAAGCCCTCTTAGCCACCACCCAGGGGCCTAAACCAGGCCAAAAACGATCCCACGTGGCTGCAGCAGCAATTCCACAACCCACACAATGGGTTCCCGTTCAAGACCTGTCCCCTGAGGCCTTACGCCTAGCAGTTGAAACAGCTAACCCCACTATTGGTATGGGATACCTTCGCGCTCATGCCCCCCTTCCAATGGGCACCCCCTCCAATCTCCCAGAGTCAACTCCCTCTCTCACCAAGCGCAAGGCATCTCCCACAGGGTGCCCCTCGTCAGCCACCCCCACTCAGGGCTCCGCGGCACCCCCACCAACCTCCACAAGCGATTTATCGCATCAACCCTCAGCTCCCAATGGAGCTATGCCCACCAGCATGGACTGGCAACTCGCGGCCTGCGGTAGAAGTGCCACCTCAAAGAGTCCTACCCCAACCCCACAGTCCATTTCGCGCGGATCCTTTGCAGTGTTGGAGGAAGTGAATATGGACTCAGACTCATCAAATGGGGACACCACGGAGGTCACCATTGAGCACCCTCAGGTCCTTCCCCTGCAACGGAGCGGGGCAGCATCCTAGGCTGGCTTACTGGGTCCTCCGCCCCCCACCCTCTCCTTCCCCTCAGAACCCTCGACGCTCCTCACGGATTGCAGCTAATAGTCAAGCTAAAGGACTCAAAACTAGCCGCCTCACAGCAGCAGGTTTAAGCGCTGGCAACCCCCAGGACATGGAGGGGAACAGCTATGAGTCCCCATGGCAGCACCCTGGCCCTGCAATCCATCAACGCAAATGTGTTGCGGGACTTTAAGCGAAGAGCCCGCCTCCTCCGAAACTTCAGGTCAGCACAAATTGACATCGCTGCTGTCCAGGAGCCCCATATCCTCCCCCACGAACAATCTGCATGGAATGAAAAGTTTGGAGGCAACTCCTTCTGGACAAACCATGCCGCCCTTATTGTTTTGAATCCCCAGGTTAAAACCCATTCTTTTTCACAATATCTAGGTGGCCGCCTCATACTGGCCAAACTCACCACTCCTGACTTCTCCTTCTTCGCTGCAAGCATCTACCTGCCTAATGCAGGTCAGGAGCAAAATCGGCTCTTGGAAGAGCTCCTCCAACTCAATCTCCCACGGAATACAGTCCTCTTAGGAGATTTCAACACAACCATAAGTCGCGTCCGTGACTCTTACCACCCTGCAGCAAAGGAACGCCCTGGATCAAGTCGCCTCCAGGATTTCCTTCGCCTGAGTGGCTTTATAGATGCGCTTCCACCCTCCGCGTCTGGCCTAGGTTGCATGACTAGGATCCAGTATGATGGAGGAGCTTTCCAGTCAGCGTCACGCATAGATATGGCACTGATTGGCCCCCTGCTAATTGGCCGCGTCTCCTCTCCCATCTCTCGTGACAACCATCTTAGTGATCACAGGTCACTCACCGTTGTCCTCACCAACACACTTAGACCGTCGCGTAGGTTCTGGCCTAGGGCTGCCCCAGCTTTTCTCAACAACCCCTTCACTAAGGAGAAGCTGTCTATGACCATCCGGGAGACTCTCACCTCCCCCCACCCACCTGCTTGACCACAAGGCTAAATGGGCGGTGACCAAGGAGGGCATCACCCGCGTTGCTTACAACTGTGCCAAAGCCCAGATGACTGCAGCTCGCGCCAGAGTCAAAAGGGCGGAAGCCAGAATCAGACATCTAGAGCGAAACTGCCAGCCTTCGCCCTCTCCCGATGGTTGGAAGACTGGGAAGCGGCGCAGGAAGCACTCCGCTTGGAGCTCACACTGAAGGAAGAACGGGCAGCAAACTTTACAACATCTCGTTACTATGCTCAATGGGAACGCCCCACCCGCTTCTTCTTTCAGAAACAGAAAGCCCGGTCAACAGCGCAGGATATTACTGCACTGAAGATTGGCACAACAACCACTTCAGACAAGGAGGAAATCACGCAGGAACTACACCGCTTCTACTCCAGCCTCTTCCATGCCACCCAGGTGGACCCATCGGACATCCAAGACTTCCTGTGGCGGGCTCCAGAGCCGCCCATTGACCCACGGGCTGATGAGGCTCTACTGGCGCCTATTTCCATCCAGGAGGTGATGAAAACCCTTCTGAGATCCCCACGGCTTAAAGCCCCAGGCCCAGACGGAATACCCTTTGAGGTGTACCTTCTGGAACCTGCAGTGATAGCCAGAACCCTCCGCGACCTCTTCGCTGCACTCTTGGTGAATGGCGAGGTCCTCCCCGACTCCAGAGGCTCAATCACGACCCTCATTCACAAGAAGTCAGAACGTGAGAACCTGGCGAACTGGCGCCCCATAGCGTTGATCAACACAGACCACAAGCTCTTCACGAAGCTTCTGGCCAACCGCTTCACCAAATGGGTGTCACCTCGCCTCTCCCCATCCCAGTACGGTTTTATTCCTGGGAGGTCGTTATGGGACAACTATAATGACCTTCACGTGACTTTGACTGCTAACTCTCGTAAGGTGAATGGCTTTGTGGCTCTCCTGGATATGGAGAAAGCATATGATCGGGTAGCCTGGAAGTATATTGATGCTTCCCTGGCCCGCTTCCATCTCCCACCCGCAGCTAGGCGCTGAATATCAGCGCTCTATGACCAGCTCCACACCAGAGTCCTGGCGCCAATGGGTTTCACAGTGGCAGTACCAGTTGGACAAGGTCTCCGGCAAGGGGACCCCCTGAGCCCTATCCTTTTTAACATCACCCTTGACCCCCTCTTGTCCTCCTTACAGGACAAGCTAACAGTGATTCTGGTCCCAGGTAAAGCCCCCACACGCATCATGGCATTTGCAGATGACACTGCCATTGCATTTGGCTGCCCTGGGGATGTTGCCCTCGCTGCTGTGACCATTGAGAGGTACACCAAGGCGTCCAACGCCATGGTCAACACCTCCAAGACAACAGTTGTGCAGGTCGGCTCCCCCACCTTCCCCCCACCATTTGGTATTGAACCTGAGCGCGGTACCTTCCGTCACCTGGGCGTTCTCACCAACCAACAAGGAGTTGCGCTAAAAGACAACGAGGACTTGCTCCTTGCAGCAGTTAACTCCAGGATTGCCAGCTGGAACCGGCGGCACATCACCCCCAGGGTCGAGCTCTGATGGCCAATGTGTTCCTTATCTCCAAAGTCTGGTTCCTAGCGCACGTCTGCCCATTCACAGATGCCTTTTATACACGGCTCAATGTACTCCTCCGCTGTTGGATCTGGGGCTCAAACCATCCACCAATGGCCCTCTCAACCATTTCCTGACCCTGCAATGAAGGGGCCTAGGGCTTCTGGACACGCGATCCCACGCCACCACAATCTTCCTGAAGTTCCTATGGCCGATTGTCTGCTGGGACGCGACCCCCATGCCCCAATGGGCGCCCGCCCTCCGCCAGTCAGTGTCAGCAGCTCTGGGTCTTCCTAGAGCATCTCTGACCTCATTAGGGGAGTGGCTCACAAACCACCCAGGCCATCGCCTAAAACCATCCTCATCCCCCTACTGGAACCAGGCTCTCCTTGCCCGAAACGAGTAGGCGCGCGGATCCACCATGCCTTCCCATACAGAAGGGAAGGCCCTGGCCTCAGCCCACGTCGCCATGCAATTGTGCACAATGGACAAGTTGTCACAACTCGCCTCAACCCCAAGATCGTCCTCCCATCCGCCCAAGACTCCTTGAGCTCCTCCCTCCCTCCGTGAGATTTGACCTTAAGGAATTGTGGAAGGACGTCTATCACCCCATCCTGTCAGCAAAGGTGTCCAACACCTTATGGAGGGTGCTCCACTGTTCATACAGGAGAGGGGACCGGACTGGCCCTACCTTCCAGCACCGAAGCTGCCCCCACTGTGTGGAGCCTATTGACTCCCACCTCCATCGTTTTTTCACCTGTCCAGGCGTCGCCGCATTTTGGCCAAAGGCCCGCGCGCTCCTCCATGCTCAGCCCTGGTCTGGACACCCTGTGCAAGACCTCATGTTTGAGCAGACATTGCCTGGTTGCCACTGACCCCTCCGTGTCCTCGCCTATGCCACAGCCATCTGGACCATCCATAACTCCTTCCTTCGTGCTGCCTTTGACCAGCAGGTGTGGACCCTTCCACACATGATCACCCACTTTCAGGTACACTTTGAGATGGCCCTTAAGGTCTGCACTATTTCGCCAACCCTCCCCCGCTCATTTGTCACTGCAGCACGGCTCTGGCGCGCAAACCCCCTCCCTTTCTCGATGCCTCCTCCCTCCCCTTCCCTCGCCTCAGGCTCTTAGGAGCCCAGGTGTAATTTAATAAACATCGATGAATCCCCCTTGGGTTGGGACCATCTAGTACTAAAAAAAAAAAATTAACAGTTGGAAGTCAAATCAAGACTTTCAAAATTTAACCTGGGCTCAGGCGAGTTTTTTGAGAGCGCTTTGCAAACTTGAGGCCAACACTCTAAAGACCAATCATCAAAAGACCTTGTCTTGATGATATTCAATTACTCAAAGTGACAGCGAGATCCTGAAAAGCAAATAGAAAATACTAAAACCTTAACAAACTTTGTTTTTTTGATTACTGCCAACTACTGCTACCATAGCCTTAATTAAATTGAGTTCTCTCTAAAATACCAACTAAACTCACAAGAGTAGGTTTTAAGTTTAAAGCACTTGCCCTTTTTTAGTGAATAGCTTTGAAGCCCTACTTAATTTTTAGGCCCACTACCAGGCCTTACATTAGTAATAAAAAGTTGAGAAGTTTCCTTGGAAAACTTAAGTTGTCATCAAATAAATCATGATAAGTAACTGACTGCTGCTACTTATTTCACTTTGTTCTTGAACATTGTTGGGAATAATGAGAATTGGACAGACCTAAATGAGATCTAAACCCAAACCAAATTGCAATTCAGTTGTAGAAGCTCCGCCAATTCAATGATCATTGAGACTAACTTGAATAATGAAAAACTAAATGGGTGGAAGGAAACTCAACTTCTGGAAGGGCCCACCAATCCTTCTAACAAAGGCACTGAATCAAATGATGGGAAATCTTACCATTCAAAGTCCCTGAAATCAGCCACCCTAGCAAAAAGGGAGTCAGATAAAAAAAATCTATGTCACCTGCCACATCAAAAAAAGATCGTTTACTCTACACAGCCCAATTATCACACCAAGCTTCTTTAGGCAAATTTGAATATCTTGGCAGCCTATAAATATCTCTAATTTTGATTAATAAAATTACCATCAGATCTCCTAGTTTTTTACTAGTAATTTCTTTGGATGTTTTATACAGATGTTCTTGCCTGTTCAAAGTGAACAGAGTAGTCTCAACAACAAATATCTGTTGAGAGATTGCTTAGGGAATCTAGCCCCTAAGAGATTTCGCTGAACCACGTTTGGATAATAATCAAACAGCCTTTGAAGGTCATGACCTTCAGAGAGGATGGCAAAGTCCTAAAAACTGGTGCTCCCTGCCAGGTCCTTCTGAGGCTTCTGGTGAAGTCTTACCATCAGTATGAACAACTTCAGCGATGACTGCCCTCTCAATATGGAGGAGAATATGAATTTAACCCAATGGGTCACTATCAACAATCAGAAAAAAGCTATTTAAACCGCAATAACTTGAGTTAAATACAACTATTACCTTAACTATTGCGGTTTCCAATGAATCCATCTATCAAATTCAGGCTCCAGGCATCGCCCAAACAGTTCAAGTGCTTCTAGGCGGGATTGTATCCCCTGTTGTGAAACTAGCCATAGCAGCTCTACTTGGGCTATTAAAATGCGCCAGTTTTGTTACTTGGCATAACTTATGAGAAGTGACATAGGAGCAGCCCATATGGATTCATACCTCCAACAATTCGTTTATCCTACCTTATACCAATACGTGTAGTTCTTCACTCTCCATTACATGGAGATGCAACAACAGCTAGTATTGACCCACCAGATTCACTCCCAGCTTCTTGAGTTATATGACGCCGCCTCTAACTTTGTCCAAGATAATTGGGAGGCCATTTTGAGCGACCATCAAGAAATCAACATCATCCAGCGCCACCTTAGCAAACTGATACTGGGGTTATTAAATACTTGCAGAATAAATTCGCCCAGCGGATGGACATATAAACCACTAGTATGGATCAAAGAGTGGAACGTGCTTTATCCACCCTCCTTGACCAAATTACTGAAGATCGCCAAGCTACTGATTCTTAAATTGGTTATATGTTTGGCTGTATCCATCAGCTAAGCAAACAAGTTGTAATGATGTCAACTCAAGAAGCTATGGTGCAACATGAGGCCATCAGTGAAACAGGACCAGTGGTGGAGAAGGAGAACAAGGGCCCCCTGGTCCTGGAGGTCCCCAAGGGCTTCTGGGTGCCTCCTCACCCTTTAGATCCTTCTTCTACGAAGACCATGAAGCCCAACTTAAGAACCTCAAGCGACAGCTGTTATTGGTGGCCAAGGTGCCAAGATGACTATTGAGTGGTAATATCTGGATGCTGATTTAACCCTCCCGCCTTGTACAACCATTATGTGAAGATATAGGTACCCGTGCCTATCTGGTCGCTTCCCAAAACCAAGCAAATTGTCACATCAGCAGATGATTAACAAAATTTAAACAATCTAAGTTAAACAGGATGCACTCTCCAAGCAGTTAACCCAATAGTATAAAGAGATCAATAGTCTACGCCAACTTTCAGATTATAAGGCTCCCTTGATCACATCAATGAATGATACGCTACTATCTAAAATGACATGAATGAGATCCGCCTTCAGTTTGATAAGGCTACCCCACACACTGTTATAAGCACCACGGAGCCCACTAACTAAGAGCGCCCACTCTCTCCTGCTATTCATTTCCTCTCTGAACCCGTTGGATATTTCAAACCTACCTTTAAGGAGAAGTACGTCCCTGGGGCTGAGCCAATCCAGTCATACCTCTTTGTATATGAAGGTGTGATAGAGCCAGCTATTGATCAACTAAAGTGCCAGAATATACAAACCTGTCTGGATGGCAAGGCACAAGAACTTATGATGCCTTATTTCAAGACGTGCACCATTTGTGTAGCCATTAAGGAGGCCCTTATCAAAGTATTTGGAAGTAATTTGACTCTACTCTAACCCCTAAACAGGCTTTCATGCGTATTTTCCTAAGACGTGGAGAAACCCATATTGAATTTGTGTAACGCTTATATCATGAAGCACAGGCAATAATTTCCTGTACTCAGTTTACCTTGTATGATGCCATCTCAGCTGTTTTCTCCACTTTCCAGCATAAAACCTACCTAGTACTCTATTTCTTTTAAATTTATTGCGGGGAAGGCCGACCATGGGACAGACACTTCCGAATATGACTCAGACGAGACAAAACTCAGTACCAGGTGAGGCACCCCAGAGAAGCGATGCTATCTCTTGTTGCCAGCGGGAACGCCACTTATGGGAAGGGGAGGGAACGTGTGTAGGGGGCGTAGCCACTATTGAGCACGTGTGGAGGAAGGGGTCTGATTTGATGAACCAGACTGGGAACCAGGAGGAGACCAGCTGCCGGCGACGTGGTGGGAGATATCCAAACATCCACGCTTGAAAGTGATCCACCAAATGAGACCGGAATCTGTGGATGGCTTCAGGGAGGGTGGGGATGGATCTGGCGATGGCATCCAAGACAATCGTGTGGATAGTCCACATGGCGATTGCAACCACCAGAGCACGAAGGGAGGGTGGGAGGGGGAGGCCATTGATGAAGCAAACATATCTCTTGACAGACTGAAGGGATGTGTTTGATCCTGGCCTAGCAGACGTTGGACTTCGCGCCATATTACTTTAGAGGTGGGGCACTTCTCCAGGCGGTGAAACAGCGTTCCATACTGGCCACACACGACACAGGATGAGTGTAAAGCATTAGAGCGCTCAGCTGTATGATATACCCGCCTCAGGCAGCGCCACACATGGGAACGGACTTGAGGCTGCAACAGAGGATGGTGTGCGTATTTCCAGATAGTCTTTTGGGTCTCAGTGGAATAAGGGATGTCCATCATGTCCAGGTAGTCCACCCTGGATAGGACTTGGGGTTGAATGGGGATCACGCCATCATGGATGGGTAGCCCCTGTACCTCTTGTGTGAACTGAGGAGAGGGGCGGCCTCTTCGGGTTGTATGTCCACTAATACGAATTCTCCACTCTGCGCTTCGCATGGAGAGTAGGATTCGTTTGTAGTGGGTTTTGGTCCCGTGAGGACCTGTGGCTGATGTGTGATGCGAGGTATTTCATCAGGGAGTGGGGGTTTGATGGATTGTTGAGGCCCAAGGCTCGGGAGAAGTTGGAGCAGGCCGCGCGGGACCAGTGTTGGGATGGGAGTGTAGGAGCAGTGACGGCCGCAATCCAGGTGCCTAGGATCTTGGCGGCATGGGCTTTGAAGTCAAGTAGGCCCATGCCACCATGATGATGAGGGCCAAACATGACCTCTAGCCGTACTGGTGGAGGGTGGCCTGACCAAAGCCAACCTTGTAGCAAAGCATACAGGGATTTGAAGAAGCTTGGGGAGAAGGGGATGGTGTGGGCTCCAAACCAGACTTTGGATAGGAGCATAGAGTTGGCAAGAACAACCCTGCCAGTGAGGGTAGTAGGGTGGGCTCTGAGAGAGGCGATTCGCTTCGTCACGTTGTCCAGTATATGGCCCTCCATTACTGCTGACGCATATCCTCCTGCCTCCAACCACACGCCCAGATGGCGTACCGGTCCTATGGTAGGTCGCGGCACAAAGGGGAGCACCAGTGGAGCGGTGTGTTTTGAGTTAGTAAGGCGTGGACTTGGGCGAGCAGCTGGGCTGGGTTGGGAACTACTTGCTGGGGCCCAGCAGTTCTGAAACCGACCAAGGAGGATGATTTCGGTTTTAGAGGCGTTCAGTGCCGCGTTGCTTACCCAGGAATATTCCTGGATGAGGGCTTCAAGCGCGCGTGCATTTTTATTACTAGACACCCCCACCATGCAATCATCTGCAAATGCCATCATCTTGACTGGGGTTGGCCTGGCACATGGACCCCAGTGAGTTGGGCATTCACATTTCGCAGTAGTGGGTCAAGGCTGAAGTTGTATAAGAGTGGGCTCAGGGGGTCCCCTTGTCGCAGGCCCCTTTGAGGATGGACTACTTCCGTTAGGAAACCTGGGCCGCGCACAGCCATTGTTGCAGATTCTGTGAGCAGCATCACCCAGTTAATGAAGCGGGGAGGTAGGCGGAATTGTTGGAGGCAGGCCCTAAGGTATTCCCAGTTTACTCTATCATAGGCCTTTTGTTGGTCCAAGAATACAAGCGCCCCAGAGGCTGTGGACTGACACACATTAGCCACAGAGTGCACGTTATCCCAAATCGACCTTCTGGGGATGAAACCGAATTGTTCTAGGGAGATGGTGGCAGATGCTACAGTCCCTAAACGGTTAGCCATGATTTTTGTTAAAATTTTGGTGTCTGTGTTCGTTAGAGAAATGGGGCGCCAGTTGGCTAAGTCTAGCCTATCCCCTTTCTTGAAGAGTGTGACCGTAAAGGCCTCATGTCCTCCTGGTAGGAGGCATGTTTCCAACAGGCTTTGGTTGAGTGAGGCTAGCAGCAATGGGGATATATATTTAAAATATTTTTTGTAGAACTCATATGGAATTCCATCTGAGCATAGGCATTTTCAGTTTGGCGCACCGCGAATGGTAGTCCATAATTCGTTTGGAGTAATTAAATTCATTATTTCTGGGTATTGGAAAATGGTGCGGATATGAGCTCTGTCGAGAAATCTGCCATTTCAGCCGGCTGAATTGGTTCGGCTCAGTATAACTTGGAGTAATATCTTTGCGTTTTGATTGCCACTTCAGCTGGTGTGTCCATAATAGAATTATCCGATCTTTGCACCTGTGTGCAGGCCACACTCTGGCGTGGTGCAAAAAATTTTTTGAAGAAGTATGCGGTGCACTTGTCGCCTTTAGTGATGCGTGTGGCCCTCTATTGGACACAAACCCAATGTTTGTGTTGCCTTTCAAGTGCGTTGAGGTGGGCTGCTGCCTCCGCCCACTTCTGGCCCCATGCAGGGCTATATCCTGAGGCTGGAATGTTGGACTCCAAGTGGGCCAATTCTGCCAGTGTGCGCGATATAACTGCCAATGTGGCTCATGAGCGTCTGGATGAGAGATGGCGATAGTGGTGGATGGTGTCTTTTTTGAAAGTTGCCCATGTGGAAATGGGGTCTGCGCAAAACGGTGCAACAAACAATTTTGCCAAAGTTGCCTCTTCCACCCACGTGGAAAATCCTGGCGACGCAAGCTCTGGGGGGCGGATTCTGCACCAATGTGGGGCCTTTGCAACTGTGATGGGTAAGTGGTATGTTATTGAGACCAGTTGGTGGTCGGAGAATTCCATTTTCGTTGTTTTGAAGTGGGAGATGTGGGGTTGGAATTTCGCCGGCACTAGAATAAGGTCAATGCGGGTCATGGACCTTAATTGGCCATTGTGGATGTGGGGACGCGTCATGTTTTCGAGCAGTGGGGCATGTCACGGCAGCACATCCATTAACCCAAGGGTGGCTTTTAGAACACGTAGTTCTACGTGACCCTGTGGGGCGTGGGGTGAAGGCGGCCACCGGTCCGTTGGTGAGGTTAGCCAACAGTTCATGTCGCCGATTAGGAAAGAATCGGGGGTAGTGGGAGGGATTTGACCGACGAGAAAAATTCCTGACGCTCTTGTGCACTGTTTGGGGCATAAATGTTGATGATTGTGTGTGCAACATTGGCCCATGAGAAGGTGACAACGAGCACTCAGTCATTTAGGAATGTTTCTGAAGATGTAAATTTGAAAAAATTGTTTTTCTGAATTAGCACCCCACAGTGCTTCGACCAAAAGGATAGGGATGGTAGGAGCATTGTTTTCCAAGCATCCTCGGAACCTCGTGGACAGTGGGTTTCCTGGATGGCCAGGATATCCACGGGTAAATTATTTTGTAAAAAACTCAGTTTCCTAGCCCAGGACGGGGAGGCCTTGAGTCCAGTGATATTCAGCGTCCCTAGAGTGAAGGTTTCCCCCATCGCACCTTAGGTGTGAGGGGGTGGGCCCCTGGCCCACCAGCCTCTTCCAGGTCCCCACAGGCTTTCACAGCAGCGCGGGTATTAGCAGCAACGCTATTGGGGTTTTTGTTAATTTTTATGGAAAGAGTCGCATTGGCTTTGGCCTTCACTTTTTGTTTTCCCGACGTCGGACGAATTTTTTGCGGTGCGGCTAAGTTCAGTGCACCGTCGAGTGGGGCAAAAAAAAATTTTTGGTTGGGATAGGTCCCAAATCTGTTTCAACCGGGGCTTGGGTGCAACGATTGGGTGAGATAGAATCTCCCATCAGATCCTCAGATTGAGTGGCCCATTCAGCTTGGGCCTCCCAATCTGATTGGGTGATGGATTCCCGAGTTGCTTCCGCCTGAAGGTCTCCATGTCCTCCTGGTGTTGTGAGTGTGGGATAGTGGTGGTGACCTTGGCCACTTCCTTGGCCGCGGTCCTATGGGCCTGCTTGGCCTTCTTCCACTCCTGCGGGAGATGGGCTTTACCAATAGGTAGCAGCCTTGTGCTCCCCACGGGAAAGCCTCTTTGGTGCTTGCGGTTGGTTTGTAGTGCGCCTCTCCGCTGGCCATGGCTGCTGAGGGGTGCTCTTGGAATGTAACGCCCTCTTTAATGGGGCACGCATGTGCCTTATGGCTGAATGCATCACAGTGGGTGCAAATGGGGGGCGCGCTGTCCATGGTTACCCGGAATGGGTGGGTGGTGTGCCCTGCAATGTCAATAAAGGTGGAGTGCGGGATCTGGGTTAGGTCCTTCGCGATCTCCTCAGTTGGGGTCAGAACTGCAATGGCTTTGCCAGTGCACAGGTGTGGCATCAGTGTGAAACGTTGCATTTCGAAAGATTGTATTTCGCCATATATGGCGAAACCATCTTTCAGGTGTTGCTCCAAAATGTCACGTTTTACTGTAGTAGGCAAAAAGTCAAATGTGAGGAAAATTTGATTTGATTTTGTCCATCTGGTGCATTTGTTTTTGATGACCCATTGCCCTTCAGGGAGGTCGACCACTATGCGCACCGCTGCAGCCTCATCTGCTGCCTTTTTGCTTTCAAAACCTAGGTCCAGCCAACTGCATGACATGGAGTGAGGTGCAACATACACCGCGGTTGGGAAAATTGTGTGCACATCTCCACAAAATATTTCCCATAGGGCCATTTTTTGGATGTCCAGATACACACAGACTCTGAATTCCACCGACGAAAGTGGCTGGGAATGTGGCGTACTGATGTACTGGTTGCATCGTGCTTGCCACGCGAGTATCTCTGGGGAAATTGTGACCGCCAGTTTTTTTAGATTTTTTTCTATTCCGCTGGATTCTCCGGGGCGTTTTTGAACGTTAGAGGCCGCGGGCCTTCCGCCTGCTCCTCTTGCCTTACTTGCCCAACTGCTCCCAGACATGGGCGCAGACTAATCCCCTCTATGAGATTATCAAACTAGATTTAGTCTTGAATTGAATGGGTTGCAAAAGTGTTTGCAACGAGAAAGAAAAGTTTTTCCCTAGTACTCTATTTCTAGAACACCAAAAAATGTTTAAATCCATCCTCAACATTAAGGTTTCAATAATGAAATAGCCCAATCCTGAAGTATGCCAAGCTCCAAATAAGAAAAATCAACCCGATAATCATGCTGTTGGCTGCTACAAGAGATCAAAAACGCTTCAAGAACCATGCTCATATTGCTGAATCTTTAGCCATTAAGAAAGTTCATGTTGGAAGAAATAAGCTGATGAGTTGTGAAAAGAGGAGTCAGCGTAGGGCATGAGGCACCCTCTGCTGACAACACAACGCCTCAACCTCAACCTTCTCTCACTCCACATGCCATGTATTATGCTCAGGAGAAACTTGACATATTGGACGTTACAGATTCCATGATTATGAAAAAAAGTCTTATCTTACTCCTACACTGTCTTTTCTGGACCGCTCCTTCCAGGAAACTAATTTACTCCATCCCCCACTTTGGCACTGAAGTTAACTGAGAAGAGGCCATTGTCCACAAAGTGAAGATCTTGGTCACCATCAACACTTGATCCCCTGTCAACATCTCCACTTGATTGGTTAACTGGATATTTTTTGCACCAGATCAGAATTACTCCTTTGAATATGGAATGGCAGGACCTCATTGTACCTGCTCCTTGAGGCCTACTCCTCCTTTCTTTTTGATTCAGCTCTCTGGTTGTTACATTTTCCACCATCATGGTTAGAAAATGTCGGTTATGACTTGCTTATTGGTACCCAGTTTCTAGTTGATTTTTATACTCTAATAAGTCACAAAAATTTTCATTTTTAAATTTTAGGGTACCACATTTCTCTGGTTGTGAAGGACGCTTTTAAGGAAAAAGTAAAGAGTATTCCATGATGTTGCTTACTTGAACACCTGTACCACATCAAACGGCTAGAATATTGAGTTATTGGACCAAAGGCCAAGTTGCAGCCTTCCCACGCAGAGGCTATGGAAGGAGGGCCTGTACATGCACCTTACCATGTAGTCATACCACCTTAATTGCAGATAATAGTGGATACTGGTCTCCAGTTAACATACCATCAGACCAATTGTTGGAGATTCAAGGAGAGAGTAATCCAGCCATTTGATAACTAATTACCTGTCCTATAGTGCTGGATTCTACTTACTGGGGTCCCTTGACTGTCTTAATGGCTAACTGTACTGATCAACTAATGCATATAACTTGGAACCAACCCATCGCATATGTACAGATTTTCCTGTCACCCTGATTGAAACTTTCCAAGGGTGTAGAGACCTACGAGACTTAGAAATGGACAAAAATGTTATGATAGCCTTAGTTAAGGTGGAAATTGGTAACACACTTACTTGCAAACAGCAATAACAGGCTGATTTCCTACTCAAAGAATATGCCAATATATTCTCCACTGGACCAGAGAATTTTGGGATGATGAAGGGGGTGCAACATAAAGTACTTACTTTTTGATGCCCCTCAAATTTTCGCCCTCCCCAATTGGAAGTCTAAATTTGAGGAATGCCAGGTCTATAAAAGTTGGAATAACTATTAGACGCTAGGTTACTAGAACCATCCCAGAGTCCCTGGGCTTTGCCGTTGTTGCTTGTGTGGAAGAAGGACAGAGGGTATTGTGTAGTAACGGACTACTGACGTCTTAATGGAATAACCTGAAAGGTTAGCTACCTGCTACCTAGAATTGACAACTCCTTATACCTCTTAGCCGGATCACAATTTTTCTGCAATGGACCTTCCCAGCGAGTACTGGCAAATAGATCTTGCACCATATGACTAGTAGAAGTGCGCGCTCATAGCAAGTGAGGGCTTATTTTAACCTACTTGCATGCCTCAGAGGCTGTGCAACTCCCTGGTCTCTTTTCAGTGGGCCATAGACTGCCTTTTAGGAGACCTAAAGATGTCATGTGTGCTGGTCTACCTGGACAATGTAACTGTGTCCTCACGCACGTTCAACCAGCATTTGGCCAACTTGAAAGAAGTATTTGGATGGCTATGCTCTGCTTCGTTAAAGTTGAAGCCCACTAAATGCTTTTCCTTTAAGACCAATATGTAATTACTTAGTTATAAGGCTACCCACAAAGGAATTTCGCCCTTGCTTGACAAGGTGACTGCTAATGAGAAAATAACTCAAACCAGCAGTTTTCATGCCTTCTGGGTCTTTCATGCATGGTTGGATACTAACAACAACTTATAGTGCACTTTGATTGCTTTCTAAGCCATTAACCTACCTCCTCCATAAAGAAGTTCCTTTCATATGTGAGGATACCCATCAGCAGTCCTTCGATGTCTTAAGAAAAGCACTGACTATGTCCCCTATTCTGGTGCATTTTGAGTTTGATAAGCTTTTCATTCTACTAACTGACTCTAGCAATGTGGCTGTGGGTCCATTCTTGCCCAACTGGATACAAGTCAAGTTGATCATCCCATAGCTTACTTTAGTAAGATATTGACTTGAGCAAAACGCAATTATAGTTCAATTAAACGTGAGTGTCTGGCCATGTTATTTGGCTATCAAACATTTCGCTTTTTTCTGTATGAGAATCATTTCAACATAGTGACAGACCATGCCTTTCTAAGGTGGTTACAACAGATAAAAACCCAGATGGACAATTGTCTCAATGGGCCTTTAAGCTCCAGAATTATGACTTCTCAATAGTCAACGTGCAGGGATGATATACCAAAATGCTGACGGGTTGACCTGACTGCCTATCCTGGCTCTTTACACTTTTAGAGAGGACCATATCTATGAGCTCAATGCAAAACTGTAATAGTGGAGCAATGAGCCATTGGCAAGGTAACAGCGCTTAAAGCAGATGGCTGCTCAGACTTGAGTCAAAGATGGATTGTTATATAAGCATATTGGGACTTCTTGAATACCATATGTTTGGCCCTCTTCTAGTGCCAAATCCTCTATGGAGGCTCATTCTTCCATAGGGCATGGCGCAGTGAAGAAAAACCATTGATGGCTGAGGGACCGTTGTTACTGAGAAGGAATGATTGAGACAGTCCAGGATGCTTAGGATGCATGTCTCACTTGCGCAAAGCAGAAGCTATCCAAGCTTACATACCAAAATTGTGTCATGAGTCCCATGGCTCTATTTGCTACAGGTAGCATTGACGTTATTGGACCTCTGCGTATGGCAATGTACGGACACCATTTTTATTCTCACAGTTGATCACTTTACAAAAATGGGTTGATGCTATCTCAGTTGCCTCCCCAACTTCCAAAGTGACCGCATTCTTCTTGGTTAAGTGGGCCTTCAGTCACCACAGCAACCTCAAGGTGCTGCTATCTGACAATGGTACCAATTTTATATCCAGTGTGGTTGCCAATCTTAATTCTCTAATGGGCACTTATCACTCTTTCACCACCACTTATCATCTGACTACCAATGGAGCTGTAGAATGAGAAAACAGTCCCTTAGTTGACATTCTTTGCAAGATGGCTTTCTCTGATCCTTCAAGATGGAATGAATACTTGCCAGTGGCCTTATTAGACTTTTTCATTAACTATCATTAAATCATTATAAGTGTCATTCTTCCAAACCCTTTATGGTCAAGAACCAATTTTGCTCTAGTGTGCAGACTATATTTGAAACTACCACACCAGAAACCACTGACTTAGCTATGTGAAGATTGGTAAAAACTATATAGGTTACAAGCATTAGCCGCTATATCTGTAAGTCTAGAGACTAACCTCTTGGGTTAGATTAGGAAAAGTTCCATTTTAGGAAGAAGAAGGGACTTAATGCCCCCTGTGGAGCCCTTGGCTCAATTGGGGGACTTGGGTCATGTAGTGGATAAACGTTGGGTCACTGCATTGGCACCAAAAAACCCCACCACAGTACCCCATTTGGCTGCTTATGAGCTGATTGGAAAGATAAAGAGGTCTGCAATAAGGTAATTCAGGCCAGAAGCCTCCAACAGCAGCTTCCCCTCCCTCTGAGCCCCTCTCCGCCATCCTTTATGTCTTTAGGTAATAAGGAAATGAGCTCCGAAATTCAGAAAAGGGCTCCCAAGTCAGGAAACTGGGTTCAGGACATGAAGTCAAAAAATTTCGGGTCCAGGAAAGCCAATATGAGTCATATTTTTGCTTTTGGGAAAATTTAAAAAATCTTTTAATTTATCAAAATTGACCCTGGCAGGACCCAACTTGGCCGCACCTTCAATCTGTTTTAATCTGCCTATGTTAGGATAGGTGAGGGTCCATCCCAGGCAGATCCAATGCTTACATTGCCAAAGCTTTAGTTACCTGTGCGTAAGTGGGATGATGAGGCCCTGAACCTCAGCTGAGTACCCTCGATTACATCAGCCATAACTGCCAAAGAAAACTTATTCCAAGGCCCCTTTTCCCCTCTTCCCATATATAAGACAACTGTCTCTGTAAAGAGTAGTTGTTGGTCCATTTACCTCAAAGTATAATAAAGCTTCTATCACCCAAAACCACTCCACGAGCGCCGCTACTTTCTTTCACAATACTTTTGATTAACCCAGCAAAGTACACAGCTTTCTGCATACTAAGGTTGATGGTTATCAAGTGGGCCCTCCAAACCATCAATCTGATGTTCCACCAAATGGGGATTGCGATCCAAGAACTCACCGCCAGCCTATGACGCCAATCTGCCACTTAAGGAGAGTTATCAGATCCGCTGAACTATTCCCAGCATCCTGGTTTCCATTTGGCACCTGGTGGACCCACTTTGGGATCACCTCTTACTCCACAAAATGATCAGAGAATTGATCCTGATTCGCCTTGCCAATTTCCTAGTGATTTGGTACAATTTGGGTGGAGTGAGGCCATCTTCACTAATTACAATTCTTCATTTGGAGGTGAGGACTTGCCATCCACACAACTGCGAGGTGGAAAACAGGTGCCAAACCATCTGGGCCAATCCTCTGAGGGTCAATTTGGCCCAAATATATTTTTAAAATTGATCCACTGCACTGGAGATGCACCTGACCTTCCTACCCAATCTGAAGACCCCCAAGGGGTGCAAGATGAGTCCCAAGGCCTCCCAATGGTTGGAGCAAATTTGATTTGATTCAATTTGTGAAGCTGATCATCATTTTGAAAATTTTAAAAAATTATATGATTTTCAAAAATATATGATGAAACAGTCCAAAATGGGTGGAATGGTAAATCCAAAGGTCAACAACTGCAAACCCAGGAGGATTGGTTATCCTCCTTGTCTCTTCCATCCTTGGAGGATGCCTTTAAGACCCACGGTTGCCCCCATTGCAGCCATTTGGTTTGTTATGGGGCCTTTGGTATGTTTATTAACCTTTATTTCCCTCACCAGAATAATGGGGAATCTCTACCACAACTGCTCAGAACTTTTATGCTCTTGGCATTCTGGGCCTTCCACTGGGTTGTTACACACCCAGGTTAGAAGCCCAGTCTTAATTTAATCATCAGTTTCCATGACAATATCCATGAGTATGTGACAAAGAGAAGCTTATCAACAGAATTCCTGACAGCCAGTCCTGACTGAATCCCTTTGGGGAACTAGTCCTATTTTAACATCACTGGAACAGGGGATAAATGCATAAACTCGATACTCTGTGGTCAGCTCCTTATTTGGAGATCAATTATTGGGGTTTCAAATATTTAATTGACTCTGTGAAGTTGAGGCCATTATAGATTGGGTACATGCTAGATTCCTCCAAAATTATGTCACTCTTAGGCAAGATCTTAAAGGGGGCATTGTCAGGAATCATGAGAATTAGACAATCATGAGCGGGATTCAAACCCAAACCAAATTGCAATTCAGTTGTAGAAGCTCCGCCAATTCAATGAGCATTGAGACTAACTTGAATAATGAAAAACTAAATGGATGAAAGGAAACCCAACTTCTGGAAGGGCCCACCAATCCTACTAACAAAGGCACTGAGTCATTGGTGGAAATCTTGCCATTCAGAGGTCCCTGAAATCAGCCACCCTAGCAAAAGAGAGTCAGATTCAAAAAACCTACGCCACCTGCCACATAATTAAAGATATCATTTTACCCTACTCAACCCAATTATCACACCAAGTTTCCTTATGCAAATTTTAATATCTTTGCAGCCTATAAATATCTCTGAATTTTGATTAATAAATTACCATCAGATCTCCTAGTTGTTTTTTCTATAGAATATTTTGCCTGATTTATACAGAAGCCTTGCTTGTTCAAAGTGAACAAAGTAGCCTCAATAACAAATTTTTGTTGATAGATTGCTTTAAGGAATCTAGTCCCTAAGATATTTGCTAAAAACACCTTGAATAATCGAACAGTCTTCAAAGCCCTTGACCTTCAGAAAGGATGAAAAAGTCTTAAAAAAATCCTCAATAGTGGGGCCATTTTTGAAAAAAAAATGGCTAACCCTTTAAAGCCATTTGAGTTTTGTTTTATTGTGATGCAACCTAGCCAGGGATGATGGTCCAGGCATATTATTAATAGTGCAATCAAACTATTGATCAAAAGATCGCTTTAATAAACCCCTCTCTTTTATATGTGAGGTCTAGATGCACAAAACTTCAAAATTGCCTTCTTACTCCACTTTTTTAAGTAAACACAAAGAGCCTTTTTTATTTAACTGAGGCAAGCTGACCAGGGGATAGACAATACTGAAACTGAAAGTCCAAAATTTAAACCAATTAAAAATAAAAAAATGAATTGACCGCCCTTTTCAGGCAGCAAGACACAAAAGAAACGAGAAAATTACCTACCAGGTGGCATAGCAGCGAGCCGCTTATCCCATCACACACACACACACACACACACACACACACACACACACACACACACACACACACACACACACACACACACACACACACACACACACACACACACACACACACACACACACACACACACACACACACACACACACACACACACACACACACACACACACACACACACACACACACACACACACACACACACACACACACACACACACACACACACACACACACACACACACACACACACACGCGCATGGTGGAGGGAGGGGAGATTGGGCAGGTCATCATCAGGCTCAGCATTGTAGAGGCGTATCAATTCTGAGAGTAAGGGGGTTGGGGCATCCTTGGGATTATGGTCAAGGTGGAGTATATAGTTGTTGAGATCAACAATTTGGGCCTGGATTAAAGCCTCTATGAGTTTGGCAACGTGGTGCACAGCCTGGATGCAGGCGTTGAGAAGTTGTTCTATTTTGCATTATTTGCTCTTGTGGTGCGTTTGGATGGGGAAAAGTCTGACAGTTCAGCAACATGATTGACAGCAGTGGTGGCAGTTTTGTAGAGGCTTTATATTTTCTCTTTTGTGGTAGGAGGAAAATTGGAGGGTAACAAGGGGGTTCAGCCCTTTTTTAAATTCTGATTTTGCACTGTATGTGAAAACGGGGATTATCAGGTGTGACCGCTGTGACCATAATAAGGTTGTGGTCACTTTGGAAAAAGGTTTTGGGTTTGGGGACATATCAGTTGGTCGATGCTGGGGTATCAAAGTCTGAATTCATATAAGGTGTTAAATCAATTAAATAACTTAATAGTGGGACAATTTCACTAGATTTGGGCACTTCCTTCAATAAGTTCCAGGGATTTTGGTTGATTTGGGAAGATATTTTGGTAGGTGATTTTGGTTTGGTAGGTTTTGGGGCGGGCGATTTTCTGGATGAACAGTGGTCCAAGCCTGCACCCAATTGGTTGGCATGGGTGTGCATTGGCAGTTTGGGTTTAAGGTGCTGGATTTTGCTTCTGATTCAAGTGCATGGCCTGTGGGCGTGGGGGCATCCAAAATCTTCACTTGGATGCTGTTGGTGTGGCCTCATGGGTGGTATTGGCTGTGTTTTCAGGGTGTGAATTATATTGACTTACCTTTTTGGTGTGGTCCAATTCATAGAAGAGGGGGCAAATTGTGCGACTGTTGTTGGTACAGGCCTAAAAGAAATGTTTGGGTGCGGATGGGATATAGAATGCAGTGGGATATGCTGGGCCATGTTCAGCTGGTGGGGGGTAATAGTGGTCATTGCTGAGGTGCTGCGAGGCGTTCAGCACCACTTGTGACAGTGTTTTGAAATATAGGGTTTTGCCATATGTGGACAACCCCAACATCAACTCCTTATAAAGTGTTTGAGGGGGAAGGTGTGAGGGGAGGTTTGCAAAGGTTACCACAAGTGTGTGTCATCTGGGAGGCGTGTTCAGGCGGTGGTAATGGTGGTATTTTTATAAATTAATGGAGTAGCTGCTTCAGCAGCTGCATCCTCTTCAGTGGGGAATTCAATATCAAAATAGCTCTTGTAAGGGCAGAAGTTAATAAACTCTGCTGGTGCAAAGGTGGCCGTTGCCAATCAATTATCGCTTTGTTGGCATATGGGGAGAGACATTCATATTTGACGCAAAGTCAAAAGAAAATATTGGATTAGAGTAGAGCTAGGGGTGGGGCGGGTTGGGTGGGCTCGTGTGAGGTGGAGTACTAAGTCCATTGGAGGTACATAGCGGCCAGACGTATTTGCCAGACTGGATGAGCCAGTCTGCACACTTTTTCCTGCTGGGCAGTAAATTCTAGCTGTTGGAACACCGCTGCCCCATACTGGGGCAGCAGGTGGTGGATCCAAGGACATAAATTTGAGATTGTTGTGGTGAGGCAGAGTGAAAAATTGACTTGTTTTATAATAAAATTGGTCAAATCGATATCAAGAAAAGATAGACACAAAGAACCTACTGTAATGAAAAACTCCCTTCTAGGCCTGGTAATCTCAGCTGCAGTAACAATATTGTTGGAATCAGGTCTTTCTGAGAATGCAACCATGCTCTGACTAAAAGATATATAACTGAAATTGAGTAAAAAAATTACCTCAAAAGCACTCTATTCCTCATTGTCATTAATGTAGTAACACTATTCTTTTGGCTGCAGACAGAGACAAACTTGGCCCTTGTTTTAGGGGAAGTGTTGCTTGTGGAATCACCCTTCTCCCACTGCAATTCATGGTGCACCATATGCCTTGAGATATTTGATTACAGCAAAGGAATTTTTATGCACTTAAGTTCCAAATCACAATGGATAGTAAACAAAGTTAAATTTTGACTATAAAGTGAGTTGACCAACCTTTCATCTGGAGATGTGATAACTGGACTATCCTGCCTAAGTGAACTTGAGTCTTGCTGGAGCTGAATGACATACCTTGAAATATAAAGAACCTTATTAAGGATCAGTGAGAGTATGGTTAGTTTGGTGAGGACTTCTGGAAGGACGCTTTGCAGAGATCTGGATATCAGCCCCATAAGGCCAAATCAAACTAGCTAAAATAAGCCTAAATCAGTATAAAGTCATAAAAATAAAAGTAGATGAAAGTGATGGGCCTACCCCAAATAAAATAAGAATATAATGGATCTAGAAGCTAGATTACAAATCACACCCGTTCACCTTTAAATAAAAATTAAAGTGAAAAGTGAACCTTTTTGACATAAATATATCCTATGGCTGTGGTTGTTGAACATTTGCCACTTAGGCTTCAAAATAATACTATTGTGGGTGAAATTCGGCCAAATAGAGGAGATGTCAGACGTTTATGAGTCTGCAATAATGAGGAAATCAATTTTAATTATAATAATGATTTAGTCAGCCAAAAGATTCTTGCAACTCTTGGTGGAACCCCATAAATTGGGGTAACACACTTTCAAATCCTCTATGGGTAACTAAATCAGTAACCAATAGTCGAATTACTCTGACCACAAAGCAGACTATGGGGCATTTATTGGATGGTGCTTCCTCAACCATGCCCAGGTCCATTCAAGAACCTATGCAGGGACACCCCTTTTATAGGCGTGGCGGGGGTCCCCCAAGGTGAAATAATTTTCTTGGATGGGGATTGGCTGAAATACATCAGATTGTTACCTCATGGGTATGTCTTGGCCAATAATCTGAGTCCAGGGTACGTCCCCTTTTCGTAGATTAGTGATTTTCCCATTTCTGAATAAGAAGGGTCCAAAGAGGGCAGCTGTACCCCTTGTCACAAAGGGCAACCTCGCCCATGTGGTAGATGAGTACTGGTTTACAGCGCTCCCTCTGAAAATTCTTCCCCAAGTTCCTGCGCTTACATCTGCCAAACTTGTCCGCCAGACTGAAGAAATCTGTGCTTAAATTATTGAATCAAAGATAGAATGTCCAAAATTAATAGGAATCAAGCCTGACAATTGGAAAACCAATATTCAGAAAGAGACAATTAGATAATTATCAGCTAGAATCTTAGACAACATTGAGCCATCAAGTGATATGATTGCCATTACAAATTCCCTTAAAAATCATTGGGGATTGTCATCAATAATTTTAAAACCCCTAGTTCAAGTTTGGGATTTGCATTTGACAAAAATCATATGGATGAAAAAATGCCCCAGTGACCGGGCACAGGCAGGTTGGCCATCCTGAACCTGTTTCCAACCAATTGGGACTACCCCTATGGGGGTGGCCCTGGGGAATTCCCGTTACCCATCAGGCCAGATGCCATCATGCCAATCGATGTAAATTCAGTTGAGCATCAGTCCTGGAATTCGTGGATGAACTGATAGTGACCCAGCCTGCTACCAAATCCTTTGATGTCATTTCTAATTAATTTTCCCTCCCTTTACCAAAAATTTGCTGGGTTAGGTCAAATTTGAGGGTCCTGATCCCTGCTTTACTCACTACCAATCAAACACTATTTAATTAGTTGCATCACACTGATAATATTGTTGGTCAATTTTTTTTCTTATCTTTAATAAAACCCTTTACCCAGATTTTAGTTTTAATGTTTAAAACTAAACCTCCCTTTCTGCCTGTATTTTAACAACCCTCAGGATTTATGGCCATGTGCACCTGGTACTTTTCTAGATGTCTATGCACAATTATGACTCATGGGCACTCAATGGTGGAATTCCTTCCTGGTTCCATAACCGTTGTACCATCAGCAGTGCCACTGGAATTTGGTTTTGCCGTTTGGGTGCTTCAGCACTTAAACTGGCAGGCCATTCTAAAAATAACTTGCTATTTGCCTGACAAATAATGATTTTCCATCCATTGTTTTTTTTAGTACTAGATGGTATTTTCCATCCATTGTTCAGTCAAAGAGATGCGCGTTTGCCAAGCCTCAATAGGCTAAATAGCATATTACCTAATTCATATTTTCCCAAGCTATTGAACATCAGGCCTCAATGCTTTAAATACTCATATCAATTTATTATATGATATACTCTCTTTTACCCCCGTGTGGCACCTATTAAAAACTATTGATTTAAACTTTTTTAAGTTTCTTGGTTTTTGTATTTTCCTATCAGCGGTAAGAAAAGCCCCTAATTTACATTGTAGGGATTCAAGGCAGCAAGCAGTATCAAGCTGATTCCAAGCTAAAATCCAACATGTGGTGCTCACTACAGGGGCTCCTGTACAACACAAACCCCACTAAAACGATGTAAATGAGCCCTCGCATAGCCTCTATTGAACTCCAGCTAGATAGTGCTCTGTCTCACCTTAAATGGCTTGAGCAGCACTCACTAAAATGCCCTATTATAAAACCCTCTCTTCGAGAAAAGTTCATAGCTGGTGAGGGAAGTATTGCCTCCTTCCTTTATGTGTATGAATCTACGATGAAAGGAGCCACTGACTGGTAAAAAATCCTGTTCATTCTTCCTTGCTTAAATTGATTAGCACAAGAAAGAATGGTCCCCAACATGGTCAACCTCAGCACTTGGGCAGAGGTTAAGCAAGCGCTGCTTGATGAATTTGGTTCTAAGCAAAGTTTTCAGTGAAAAAAAACAGGGCTTTATGTGCCTTAGTTTGTAAGAGGGAGAATCAATCACCTCGTTTGTTGAGCGCTTCTATAATAAAGCTCAACCTTTGTTGCTTGCACAAATGCTCCCTCTTGATGCAATTGTGGCTACCTTGGCTGGCTTGGCATCTCATCCCTCCTTAGCGATGCATCCCTCTTCTGTATAGCACTTTTTCAAAACTGTACGGGATATCAAAGACGCTTTATTAGCGGTTGCAGATATCTATAAGCTAGACCCTACACAATAAGCTATGAGCCAAGCATCTACGCTGATCAATTTAACATCTACTATGACTATATCCCTCTGGAAACCTGCTCTTATGGAGTCGCCATCACCTACTGCTTCCTCTTCTTATAACGATAATCAGATGGTAATGATAGTAATGTGGAAGTGCTCTCCTTAGTCTTCAGTCCAAAAGATTCAGCTAATGAAAGCCGTCGCCCCTTTGCCTTGCTTGTCTTATTCTTCAGAGAGGCCTTCCCAAGTTATCCCAAAACTGGCTCCTAAGACCAAACCCCTTTTTCAAGCCCCAATTGCTCCCACTAACAATGGGTTAAATGATCAGATCACAAAAGCTACACCGCTTGATTAACAGAAGAATACAGCTGCTGAATGATCCAAAGCTGTTGAAGTTAAAGCATTCACCTCCACGGCACTATCCCCTTCAACTTCTCATTCAGCTGACTCTAGTCTGAAACCTGTCTCTTTAAGGCAGCAAAAAACCCTTCTTTTAAGGTCAAAACTTGAGCTGTGATAATTCCAACTCCTCCCTCAAAAGTTAATAAGGCGGAGGAACAACCCCAGGAACTATCATCCCATAAGAAAAATCCTAAACCTACCCCACCTCCTACGGGCTCCTTAACCTGCATTGATAACCCCTCTGATGATGAGTCTGAGGGGGTGATGAAGATTTGGGTCATTGCATTTTAAGAGCCCCAGGTGAAGTTGAGGTACCTGATTATTTGAGCCTGGAGAGAGTGAATTTGGCTAAGATTGTAAGTCTTGGGGACCAGCCCTTGAAACTGGTAGGGTTCAGCACCCCTTCCAGACCAAGATGGGCCCCAAGGCTCCCGTGGACCCTCTGTCACAGCTGGGTGACCTCTCCCATGAGATAGATGAGCACTCAGTGATGGCTTTTCTCCCCAAAGCCATCCCACACCCACCCCTTCCCCCTCTTCAATCCTGGTAGGATTGATAGAAGGGGTCTGCAGGGATATGGCTCACATCAGGGGGCAGGAAAAGACCCTGAGGCCACCCGCTCCCTGAGAAAGCCATGGCCAAAAATTGGGAGAATGGAAATTCCCAATGTTGGAGCATGACCGGTAATTTCTTGACTGGGGGATCCTGTTTGGGCTGGCCTGCTTTGTAAGGCAGATCAGAACATGGCTGGATTGCAAACCCAGCTCTGAATGGCTCGGATCATTGGGCCCCATATTTCAAAATGGATCCAGGAAGTTTGGATTGTATGAGCCGCCCAGTCATGGGATTGGCCCAAATTGCAACAAACCTGATCCATGGACCCCTGCCTCCTGAGACAAATCCAAACTGCCCCAGCCATGTGAACAGGCTAATTTGAGTCATTGGGACCCGGATTGGCAGTATCAATTTGGTCTGGTCCCAAGAAGTTGGGAAAAATTTGCAAAGATTTTTTAAGCTTTTGCTGAATTGGGAGCTGCCTTTTACCCTCCCCTCTGAGCCAGCTAACCAAATCCCCTTCCCATTCCCTGAACAACCAATCACCCAATACTTCTCCATGCCTATTACCCTGTTTAAAAGGCAACTTGCCCCACCAAGGGCAGTTGTCAGTTCATTCTTTTTTGCCTTTGTCAAAATAAATCTGATAATCCGCCTAGTTTTCCGCGGACTCTGTCTGCTTTAACACAACTTTTAAAATGATTCTGTCTATTAATCCAACAAAGAACGCCTTCACCCGAGTCCTTTTTCCAATGTTTGCTGACTGAATTATCTGGTTGCTCGATCCCACCACATGGCAGCAGATCATAGATGTGATAATCCTTCCTACCCCCAATGATGAACCCACTGTTCCGTTCATTTCCATGCGTCCATTAAATGGAGGCCTTTCCATTCATTCATGTGCTGAGCGCCCCAAAACTGCTCCTCAGTCGGAGCAGCCCCAAGATGTTCCTAGCCTGCCGCGTGTGGGTTTGGCTCCCATAGCTGCCCCTTCTGCTGAAGGTCCAGCTCACCAGTGGGGCTTAGAGCGTCTCCCCAGGAGAAACTTGATCTCAGCCCCTCTCATGGGGTTTACCATACTTTTACCCTATTTCCTATAATGTGTCAGTCTCTGTGCTGCCTCCCACTGGTGCGCAAGCCCCCTATCAGAATCTGAAGGCCAGCAACTGTGAACCCTGGAGGAGTTGTCATCCTCCCTGCCTCTCCCGCCCTTGGGGTTTGCCTCCATAAGACTCGCGGTTGCCCCCAACGCAACCATCTGGTTTGCCTTGGGGGCCTTCGGTACAATACTGAACGTTTGCTTCCCTCACATTTCCCATAGATCCCCACTTATATTAGTCACCCGGACTGCTATGCCTCTGGCATTCTGGGGCCTCCACTGGGTGCTTGCGCACCCCAACTGGGAGCCCAGTCTAGTTCTTCTTAGCCATATCTGTGACAAAGTTCCCTCATCAAACTTATCTGTGGAAAGTGATAAGGGGTCTTGAGATTATTGACACTGCCAGTGATGCTAACCAGCTCATTGTCACATTTCTACAATCTACCCAGTGCGTTCATACTCTGCAGACTATCCAGGAGAAATACCCTGGAATGGCCAGATGACTTGCCTTCACTCTTCATCTAAAAGAGGTTCTCAATATTTCCCCCTCCTTGGGTAGTACTTTAACTAAAGTGTAGGTCGTTGTTAATGGTGTGCGGGTTAAAGCTATCCTTGATACTGGGTCCCCAGTAAATGTTGTTTCATCCAAGCTTATTAAAAAATTTAAGCTGGCCCCTGACCTCAACTACACCTAAGAGTTTGGAACTGCAGGTCTAAACAATACCCGCACCATTGGGGCATACTCTTCCCTGCCCATCCGTTTTGGGAAGCTTCTCTTGTCAGCTCTGGCAGTGGCTTTGACTAATACATACGATTTACTCATTGGAACTCAGTTCATGCTCAAATATGAAGGGGTTATTAACATGAAGCAGTGATACCTCTCCTTGCTTAACTATGAGGTTTCATTGATTCTGACCAATGAAGAGCTTAACAGAAGAGACTATGCTTGCACCGTTGAGCTTCCATCTTCTGCCTTAACATTAAATTACATCACAGCAGGACAGCATACAAAAATGTTGCCTCCATCAGTGGACGCCCTCGAGGGTACTCCTTTCTATACTTCCAAAGAGGTTGTAATTAAAGCGGGTGAACAAAGAGTAGTTGACACTAAGGCTACCCTACAAATCCCTCATAACTTTTCATTGCATTAACTAGCATTGATGGAGTTAGTCATTTGGAGCCCAGAGTTTTGCTGGGTGTACTAGACCCTGCCTATTAACGACCTATCAACCTTCTTCTAGGAAATCTTACCAGGAAGGATATGGTCGTAAAAAAGCATCAAGAGATTGGAAGGGGTATGCTGATTCCCCTTGAGGAAATAAAGCAAGTTCACTGTATTTGATCTATGGTGGATATGGGGTTACCTGCCGACCAATCCTTATGTACCCTACCCTCTGTTCAAATCTTTGATGAATTAACCCCAACTGAAATGGATAAAGTCCACGCCTTACTAGATTCCTATAGCGACATCTTCTCTACCTCTGACACTAACTATGGGCACATGAAGGGTTGGACTCATACCATTGATGTTGGTGATGCTCAGTCTATCCGCTCCAAACCCTACCACAAATCCAAAGTTGAGGAGCTACAGATGCGGACGGAGCTCAAACAGCTGTAGACGCTGGGTTGTTAGTACCTTCCCAAAGCTCTTGGTCATCCCCGCTCCTTTTGATAAAGAAGAAAAATGAGATCATTGGGTAGTGATGGACTACCATAAGCTGAATAACCTTACCAATAAGGACAGCTACACTATCCCCCTCATTGATGATGCTCTGGCCCAACTCTCTTGGTCTAAATACTTCTCCAAAATGAATTTGGCTAACAGGTATTGGCAGATGGACCTTTCTTCACAGGATCAGAAGTGTGCCATTATCTGCAGCGAGGGTTTTTTCCAACACACTCAGTTACCTCATGGGTTGTGCAATACACCTGCTACTTTTCAGCGGGCAATGGATCATATTCTCCAGGACCTTAAGCTGAGCTGTGATTGTCTACCTTGATGACATCACAGTCTTCTCCAATACATTCAATGAGCATCTCATGCACCTAAAGAGGTGTTTCAACGTTTGCGGGACTCTAACATAAAGCTGAAGCCCTCTAAATGTACTTTTTTTCCAAAAGAAGTTGGATTTCCTCAGGCACGCCATATCCCAAGATGAGATACAACCTCTGCAAGGTAAAGTCGAGGCAATATCTAAAATGCCCGCTCCCAAATCTTTCATGACATCAGGTATCCTTGGGCATGATGGGATATTACTGACAGTTCATCAGGTTCGCCCAGCTTTTTGAGCTCATTTACGTCTCTTGGCCAAAAACACCCCCTTCTATTGGGACGCTGAACAAAAGGCCGCATCTGAGACCCTGAAGGCCTTATTGAAAAAAAGGCCAATTCTAAATCACTCTGACTATGGCAAGCCTTTTATCTTGTTTACAGATGCCTCCAATTACGCTGTTGGAGTTATCTAGCCCAGCTGGATGAAAATGGAGTTGATCATCTTGTATCTTATTTTATCAAGATGCTCTCAAAGGCTGAACGCAACTATAGCATCGCTGAAAAGAAGTGCCTTGCTGTTTTACTTGCAGTCAAATACTATCGCCCTTTTCTTTATGGGACATCTTTCAAGTAATAACTGATAACGCCTCATTAAAGTGGTTACAGAACCTGAAAGATCCCACGGGCGGTCATCTTGATGGGCTCTTAAGCTTTAGCATTACAATATGACCGTTGATCATTGAGCTGGGACACTCAATATGAACGTTGATGGGCTAATGCGGCTGCTTATCCTTCACCTTGACAATAGCGAAGCTGAGCGGTTGCATGACCTCCTAATGACTCCTGATGCATGGGCTGATGAAGATGAACCAGCACAGAAGATGCTCACTTGGCATTCCCACAACACAAAAGTAGAGAATGGGAAATTATATAAGAAAGTAGGAGTAAATTGGTTGCTCTATCTCCAGCTATTCAAGTAAGTCCCTGTCATTTTAGAATCTCACACTATTATGGGGCATGGCGGAGTAAGCAAAACCAATTAGTGGATAAAAGAGAAGTACTATTGGGAGAGCATCATGGAGACATAACCAAAGTCTTAGATGCATGCCTAACCTTTAAGAAACAAACCAGCTTTAAGACCCAATATCAGTATCAACCTATGACGCCCCACCAACCCTTCCACACCATAAGTTTAAACTGTATAAGTCCTTTCTCTCAAACTACAGATGGAAGCCGCTATATCTTGTTGAAATTAATCATTTCACCAAGTGGGTGAAGCTATTTCTCTTCCCTCTCAGACTATTAAAGCTATGGCTACCTTCTTATACCAGTATATATTCACCTGGCATGGGTGCCCCCAGGTCCTCAAATGTGTCAATGGGAAAAACTTTACTTCCTAAGTGGTAAAGCCCCTCACCACTTCTATGGGAGCTCAACAACTCTTTTAAGCCCCCTATAACCCATCCACAATTGGTGCGGTATAAAGAGTTAACAGGACCCTGGTATCAATATTGCGAAAAATGGCCACTTCAGACCCTCTTCATTGGTATCACTATTTGCTCAGTGCACTCATGTCCTACCATATTAGCTACCATTGCATCCTCAAGATGTCCTCTTTATGTGTGTTATATGGGTGAGAACTGGAGGTGCCAGCATTATTAGCCAAAGATATTTTCTCTGATGGGACTGATACTGAACAAGCCATGAGAAAGTGTTCTAACACATCATCTAATTACAATCAGAGGATATGAATAATTTAGATAAAACTGTTACCAAAGAAGGAAAAGCTACAAATGAGCTCAGGATCCCTTTTCCTTCATTCCAAGTATCCAAATTGGTACTCTATTACCATAACTGAATCACTCCAAGAAGTGAAAAGCTCAACTCTATCTGAGAAGGGCCATTTTCAGTTACATACAAGCAAGGGGATGAGTATTCCATAAAATCCCTCTCCTCCAAACTCACCATCAACTGAGTTCATGGGTGCTTCCTTCAGCCCTATTCTCCCCCCAACATTATTGAGGGGGTAATGTCAGACATTTTCCTCCTAGGCTTCAAAATAATAATATTGTGGGTAAAACTTGGCCAAATAGCAGAAATGTCAGACATTTACAAGTTTACAATAATGAGGAAATCAATATTAATTATAAAAATTATGTCAGCCAAAAGACCCTGGCCAATTCTCAGTGGAACCCCAAAAATCAGGGTAACACAATTTTGAATCCTCTATGGGTAACTAAATCAGTAACCAATAGTCAGATTACTCTGACCATGAAGTGGACTATGGGCATTCATTGAACGGTGCTTCTTCAACCATGCCTAGGTCCAATTAAGCACCTACGTGGGGCCACCCCCTTTTTAGATGTGGTGGGGGTCCCCAAGGTAAAATAATTTTCTCATTTGGGGATTGGCTAAAATACATCAGATTGTTACCTCACAGGTACGTCTTGGCCAATAATGATTCCCCATACATCATTCAGTAAAAGAGATGCTAGTTTGCTGAGCCTCAATAGGCTAAATCATATATATAACCTAATTTGGAATTTCTTAAGCTATTAAATGTCGGGCTTCAATGCTTTAAATACTCATATCAATTTATTATATGATATACTCTCTTTTAACCTCATGCATCACCTATTAAAAACTATAAATTTAAACTTTTTTTAATATCTTCTTGGTTTTTATTTATCAGCGGTAAGAAAAGCCTCTTATTTACATTGTTGGATTCAAGGCAGCAAGCATCAGCAAGCCAATTTCCAAGACAAAATCCAACAGAGGGTATGTTCAAAATATAGGCAAGTATGATATCATATATGGTGAGCTTAAATTATTATGGGTGTGGATCATTTTTGCACAGGTTTGCTAATAAAATCAAAAATTAAAATGTATTATTATAGATGGCAATCAGTAAATTTAACATCAATCATAATAGAATCAACTAAATCTTAAATGTATTATTGTAGACAACAATCAATAGATTTTGCATAAATCATCCAATAAAATCAAAATAAATGATATTATATATATTGAAATGAATATATTCTATGGCTTAGATTGGTGTATCCCCCTTGGGTTGGGACCACCTAGTGCTAAAAATATATTTTATGACTGAGGGGTATTGACAAAAATATGTTATGGCAGGGTGTATGTTCAAAAGCTGGACAATAGTATGATATCATAATATGATGAGTTTAAATTACCATAAGTAATTATTGGTGAGTTTGTTATGGTATTGGGCCAAGCAAATAACTAAAAAAATAAGAAGTATGATAAATGGCCATTGGTAGATTTAATAAGTAATTGGGAAGTCAAATCAACTAAATATACAAACATTATTTAAAATTTTTACCTTATGATAAAAAAGCTTAAGTGCACAAATATCATATTTATGGCTAGACATTGTTAAAAAATTCTTTTCCATTTCATTTACATCATTTTGTGATTTAAAAAATAATTTTGCCATTTAACTCTTACAAACTTGGCTTAGTGTATCAATAAAATTGTGTAGAATTTGCCAAATGGAGAAAATTGACATTCTACCCTCTAAGTTTTAATCAGTGAGTTATGAGTAATCAAACAGAGAAAAATCAGAAAGTGCCTCACT
This sequence comes from Massospora cicadina, assembly GCA_022478985.1. NCBI lineage: Eukaryota > Fungi > Entomophthoromycota > Entomophthoromycetes > Entomophthorales > Entomophthoraceae > Massospora > Massospora cicadina. Next base: position 12,807 of record JAKSZP010007066.1, on the reverse strand, counting down.
AATTAAAGTAACTTAAAAATTTGTTGATGATTGATCAATAGTATGGGCAAATTAGATACTCAAATTTGGATTAGATTTAAAAATATAGCTGATGTAGTCCTACTGCCACAACTTGAATGGATCTTGAAACCCATATTACCTTAGGGAGATTTATGATGTTAATTTAGAGTTCTCAGCCAATCAGAGCACAGAATTACAGCAAAACTTGGTATCTGTTAATATGACATCAATAATAAATCAACCCATAATATTGCCCAGTTAATCAAAAGCTGTGAACCAACTAGAAGCATGTAACCCTGCTAATAGCCCTAATGTCAAGTTTGGCAAATTACACAACAGCAGTTCAGAATTCATGAGCATAACCCCAATTTAAAAATAAAACCTTTGAACCAATCAAATTAACCAAATATCAAGCAAACTGCTTAGCCAAAACCATTGGTCAGATCAAATTAACCAAATATTATCAAACCTCTTAGCTAGAATATTACCAATTCTCATTAAAATTGTATAAAATTTCATCTCTTATATATGACTTTTATTTAATTTATCATGCTTTTGAACCATTATCTACCTACATTATTTTCCCTTTTTCCTAGAATTTATGTACCAGGTCTATTGAAATTGGTTAGATAGTTTTGGAGAAGAGGTTGAAAAAACGTACTTATATACATATACAATTATTTTACTTATAAGGTAAATCCTTAAACCATCACAACTAAACACTGCCCAATTTAAAAATTGATTAAATTAGTTTTGAATCCATCTAAGTTATCAGCTATCCTGCCTGCCGTCACTCACAGTTTAATCAAGAAATCTAAATAATCACTTAAGTGATCCAGATATCACAGTTAACAGTATTTTATAAATTAAATGACAAAGTGAAATAATGACATCACAGCATGACAATAAATGAGTGGTAAAGACAGTTTCAAACAACATCCAGCCATAAGACATATTCATCATTTGTGATTTTTACCATAAGGTAAAGCTTGGTTTATATTTAGACATAATATATGTCCTGTGCCTGGGAGTTTGTTCAAAACTTGAGTAATGCTATGATATCTTAGTGTGATGGTAAACAAATTATTGTAGATGGCCATTGGTAAGTTAAGTATGTAATTGAGCTAATTAAAACAGCTAAATTGATTGGGTCAGCATTGGATGGTATACCCCCGCAGCCCAATTAATGTTTTGACATCCTCAGCATTTAGTCACGGTGTCAATTTTAATTTAAATAAAATAGAAGTACTGTTTACCAAATGGTAAAAACTTAAGAGCATGATATTGTCTTTCAGCCGCCAGCTAAACGCAACATTATTATGGTTACTGACTTACTGATTGTTTTTTTTGCACAAATATTATCATGCTTTCTATATAACTATAAATATTAAAGATAACAAATATATTTATTATATAACAGTCATTATCATGTTAAATGTGTGTATCATTTTACTATATATCACCTCTCATGAGTAGCTCTACTATTAGTTGCAGCAATAGTGATGATGATGTCACAGCGTCATGCATTACCCAAAAGTTTCAAACAATGTCCAGCTATTAGACATCATGTCAATATGATCAAAACATTTATGATAAAATTTTTTTGGGAAAAAAGATTCTCCTTTAAAAAAAGCTCCAAAAAGTAGGAAATAATTGAGAAATTAAGCCTACTCAATAAAACCTTTTGAAGTCAGCGCCATATTTTAAACTGAATTATAGAATTCTGCTTACAGATACAAATTATATCTTACTATCTGACTTACCCATACTTTGCTACGGTGTCTATAAAATTTCAGATATATAATTTATTAATATAGATTTTATACTATAGATAAAAAAATACATCAGCCAAATCTAATTAATCAATCAAATCAATCAAAAACCACCAACCATTCAGCTAAACCTAACTGAAATTATCAAATCAACCAACAACTAATTACCCCTCAAAACTAAACTGTGTCATATTGATTTAAACAAAAGCCATCAACCACTTAGCCAAAACAAAAAAAAAACCTATTGAATCAATAAAATAGCACCAAACTGCTACCCAAAACATCTCTATATACTTTAATCAATTGATTATGTGATGTATCTTCCAACCTACTAAATCAACTTCTACTTAACTTGCCAAAAGTATTTTATTAATTAGGTGAACCAAATTAGGAAGGTCTTTAAAAATATATAAACCTAACATCAAGATATCCTTGCTTTGCTATGGTATTTAGTTTATCAAATGATAAGCTCACATTGTAGCATATAGGCTGTGCCAGCACTACTCTCAAGCCACTTGGAATAACAGTTTTGTTGTTGCCCTCATGGGGTGAACTGATTATTCTAACTACTTAGTCTACTTAATCTCTAATACTGATTTTTGTTGAGTTTTAGGTGAGCAATTTGGTGAATTATTCAATAATATTTGTCAATTCTCACCCACTCACCCATTTAGATTGAACCCATCAGGCTTGATAATTTCAGACTCAATCTTATTTTCCAATTCTCACCCACTCACCCAGATATATTAAACTTATAAGACACAACTAGCTTCAGATAAGCAATTTGGTGAATTATTAGATCTTATTTGCCAATTCTCACCCACTCACCCAAATAGATTGACTCTATCAGACTTGAATGTTTCAGATGTCAGTCAGTCAGTCGATAAGTCAGTACATCAGTGAATGTGTTTTATTAAGTAGATGTCTGGATTGGGTCCAAGTGTAAACTATAAGCAACTTAGAATAGATAGTATTGAGTATATAAGTTATATATACCTATTATAAGTCTGGTAAAACATGTCGCCAACTTCAAAAAAAGGGTTTTATTGAGTAAACTTAATTTCTCAATTATTTCATACTTTTTAGAGCTTTTTTAATGGAGGCTCTTTTCTCCCAAAAAAATTTTTTTGAGAAGTTTCTTTTTTATAAAAAAACTTACCCCCAGCTCTTTTCCCATAAAACAATAGTGCATTTTTTAAAAATGGCTCTTTTTCCTACTTTTATTGAATATTACTAACTCTATATATTATTTTTGCCCCTTACTATCTCTCTATAAAATTAAAACTTATTGTATATCTATTATATATAGTATCTTTTATTTAACCAAGGTAAGCCGACCAAGGGATGGACATTACCAAACTAAAAACTAAAATCATAATAAAAATAACAATTCAAATGAAACGCCCAAAATGGACAGATTAATTGAATCATACCTAACAAAATATCCAACCAGGTGGGTAGCAAGTACTGCTATCCCTCCATGGTGGATGAGGAGGGGGATTGGGGGGCTCATCTTTGACCGCATCCATCTCTTTCCAGAGTAGGGTGCATGTTAAGGCAGATAGTAAGGGTGTGGGGGCATCGTGGCATAGGGTTTGATATCCTTGGTGACTGGAACTTCCAGATAGTTGCCAGCCATCATTATACCAACAATGTATTTGCCCAAAGCGTCTTCAGCTTTGAGGCAGGCGTCCAGGAATTTAATGAATGTGGCAATGTTGGTTTGGGTTATTTTTGCTTTTGGATTCCGTGCTACTTTTACCACATTCTGAATGGCTTCAGTAAAGTTTTTGTGCAAGGTTTTCATGTTGATCTTACTTTGTGGAGTAAGATTGTTGGGGATAATGGGAGGTGGAATTCCTCCTGTGAGCGCAGCCACAGATTTGGCAGCTGCTTTGCTAAGTGGACGGCAATCTGGTGTGGCAGCTGCTTCTACTGCAAGCTGGTGGTCCCTGTAGAACGGTTTGGTGTTAGGTTGTGGGACATATTTTTGAGGTGGGAATTTTGCATCCCATTCTGCGTTACAGAGCCGCTTGAGTTGCAGCGTTGATTCTTCAATGACATTACCTGATTCGTCAATTTCATTTAATAATTCCCAAGGATTTTGGTTAAATTGGATTGGGGAATCAGCGTTCAGTTGAGGTTTGTTTAATTCATTTGTGGATGCATGGGATTGAACTGGGATCCAATCTGATGTTTGGTTGGATGAATTATTTTTGGCATTGGGGAAAGGTGGGTGCTGATTGGTGTCTGTAGGTGCAGCTGCAGCATCAGGCATTGGAGGAGGGGAAGGTAGGATTGTACCCCATGTCAGAGTTGGTGCGGGGTGGGTGGCGTATTGGTGGGCATCAAGCAAACTTTCAGCATCAGTGGAAGTTTCTGAGTATGGGCATTTATGTTTTGAGTGGTCTAACTTGAAACAGGATGGACAAATCGTATGTCCGCCCTCAACACAGGCCCAGAACAGATGGTCGGGGGCAGATGGGATGGTGGCATGAGGGGGAATTGCTAAAAAAAATTGTAAATTCAGGACTGATTGTGGCATATGCTTGAGGCCCAGTGAGGCGTGTGGCCCCATTTGGGACCACAAATTGTAAGATGGGGTTGGCTCCATAGGCTGCCAATCCTTCCATCAGCTCCTGGTGGAGCACTTTGGGGGGAGGTGGGTGGGAAAACCAGAAAACTGTAATATCAAGGTGGTATCCATTGGGAGCTGGGTCCAAGATGTTGGGTGGGGAATATTATTTAAAATTAGTGGCACCGTTGCCGCAGTGGTGCATCAGCTTCACAGGGGAAGCTGAGATTAAAGTACCCCTTATGGGGGTGAAAGTCTATAAAACAAGCTGGTGTCATCACCGCCTGAGCCATTTTGATAATGGCTTGGTTGTTGTAGGGGAAGAATTTCCCATATTTGACCCTAAGGCCAAAATGCATGTTGCTCTGGGGGAGCATCAGGGGGCAGTGGGGCACCGCTTGGGTTTGGGCAAGATGGGCATCGAGATTCTTGGGAGGAACGAATTGTCCCAAGGGTTTGGAATGACTGGGTGAGCCAGTCCGAGTGCATTTTCCTGTCAGATGGAAAATGGAGGGGGAGTTTGCCGCTGCCTCATGCTGGGACAGTTGGTGGGGGATCTGATGACATTGGAGCAAGACTTTGGTGTGCAATTAAGTGTTTGTTTTTAATTTACCAAAATTTATTTGCTCAGAAAGTTATGCCAAGCAGAGAGAAAAGTCTATATATAGTATCTTTAAATTTAAATTTATTGTGGGGAAGGCTGACCATGGGACAGACACTTCCAAATATGACTCATAAGAGACAAAACTTAGTACCAGGGAAGGCACCCCAGAGAAGTGATGCTATCTCTTGTTGCCAGCGGGAACGCCACTTATGGGGAGAGGGAGGGAACGTGTGGAGGGGCCGTAGCCTCAACTGAACACGTGTGGAGGAAGGGGTCTGATTTGATGAACCAGACTGGGAACCAGGAGGAGACCAGCTGTCGGCAACGCGGTGGGAGGTATCCAAACATCCACACTTGAAAGTGGTCCACCAAATGAGACTGGAATCTGTGGACCGCTTCTGGGAGGGTGGGGGTGGAGCCTGCGATGGCATCTAAGACAATCGTGTGGATGGTCCACATGGCGATTGCAACCACCAAAGCACGGAGGGAGGGTGGAAGAGAGGAGGCCATTGATAGAGCAAACATATCTCTTGACAGACTGAAGGGATGCGTTTGATCCTGGCCCAGCAGATGTTGAACTTCGCGCCATATCACTTTAGAGGTAGGGCACTTCTCTAGGCGGTGGAACAGCGTTCCATACTGGCCGCACATGACACAAGATGAGTGTAAAGCGTTAGTGCGCTCAGCTGTATGATACACCCACCTCAGGCAGCGCCACGCATGGGAACAGACTTGAGGCTGCAACAGAGAATGGTGTACATATTTCCAGATAGTTTTTTGGGTCTCAATGGAGTAAGGGATGTCCATCATGTCCAGGTAGTCCACCCTGGATAGGACATGGGGCTGAATGGGGATCACGCCATCATGGATGGGTAGCCTCTGTACTTCTTGTGTGAATTGAGGAGAGGGGCGGCCTCTTTGGGTTGTATGTCCGCTAATATTAATTCTCCACTCAGCGCTCCGCATGGAGAGAAGGATTTGTTTGTAGTGGGTTTTAGTCCCGTGAGGACCTGTGGCCGATGTGTGTGATGCGAGGTATTTCATCAGGGAGTGGGGGTTCGATGGATTGTTGAGGCCCAAGGCGTGGGAGAAGTTGGAGCGGGCTGCGCGGGACCAGTGTTGGGAGGGGAGTGTAGGGGTGGTGACGGCCACAATCCAGGTGCCCAGGATCTTGGCAGCATGGGCTTTGAAGTCAAGCAGGCCCATGCCACCATGATGATGAGGGCCAAACATGACCTCTAGTCGTACTGGTGGAGGGCGGCCTGACCAAAGCCATCCTTGCAGCAAGGCATACAAGGATTTGAAGAAGCTTGGGGAGAAGGGGATGGCGTGGGCTCCGAACCAGACTTTGGAGAGGAGCATAGAGTTGGCAAGAACAACCCTGCCAGTAAGGGAAGGAGGGTGGGCTCTGAGAGAGACGATTTGCTTCGTCACGTTATCCAGAATACGGCACTCCATTACTGCTGACGCATATCCGCCTGCCTCCATCCACACGCCCAGATGGCGTACCGGTCCTATGGTAGGACGTGGCGCAAAGGGGAGCATCAGTGGGGCGATGTGTGTTGAGTTAGTAGGGCGAGGACTTGGGCGAGCAGATGGGCCAGGTTGGGAAATAATTGCTGGGGTCCAGCATTTCTGAAACCGACCAAGGAGGATGATTTCGGTTTTGGAAGCTTTCAGTGCCACGTTGCTTACCCGAGAATACTCCTGGATGAGAGCTTCAAGTGCGCGTGCATCTTGATTATTAGACACCCCAACCACACAATCATCTGCAAACGCCATTATCTTGACTGGGGCTTGGCCTGGCACATGGACCCTGGTGAGTTGGGCATTCACATTTCGCAGTAGTGGGTCAAGGCTGAAGTTGTATAAGAGTGGGCTGAGGGGGTCCCCTTGTCACAAGCCCCTTTAAGGGCAGACTACTTCCATTAGGAAGCCAGGGCCATGTACTGCCATTGTTGCAGATTCTGTGAGCAGCATCACCCAGTTGATGAAGTGAGGGGGTAGGTGGAATTGATGGAGGCAGGCCCTGAGGTATTCCCAGTTTACTCTATCATAGGCCTTTTGTTGGTCCAAGAATACAAGTGCCCCAGAGGCTGTGGATTGACATACATGAGCCACAGAGTGCACGTTATCCCAAATCGACCTTTTGGGTATGAAACTGAATTGTTCTAGGGAGATGGTGGCAGATGCTACAGTCCCTAAACGGTTAGCCATGATTTTTGTTAGAATTTTGGTGTCTGTGTTTGTTAGAGAAATGGGGCGCCAGTTGGCTAAGTCTAGCTTATCCCCTTTCTTGAAGAGTGTGACAGTAAAGGCCTCATGTCCTCATGGTAGGAGGCGCGTTTCCAACAGGCTTTGATTAAGTGAGGCGAGCAGCAATGGAGATATATATTTGAGATACTTTTTGTAGAACTCATATGGAATGCCATCTGGGCCTGGGCATTTTTGGTTTGGCGCACCGCGAATGGCTGTCCATAATTTGGTTGGAGTAATCAAATTCATTATTTCCAGTTATCAGAAAATGGTGCAGATGTGGGCTTGGTCGAGAAATTCTGCCACTTTGGCCAGCTGAATTGGATTGGATCAGTACAACTCAGAGTAATATTTTTATATTTTGATTGCCACTTCAGCTGGCGTATCCGCAATGGAATCATCCAAAATTCACACCGGTGTGCAGGCCATGCTCTGGCATGGTGCGAAAAATTTTTAAAGAAATTTGCGGTGCACTTGTTGCCTTTTGTGATGCATGTGGCCCTGTACTGAACACAAACCCAATGTTTGTGTTGCCTTTTAAGTGCGTTGATGTGGGCAGCTGCCTCCACCCACTTCCAGCCCCATGCAGAGCTGTATCCTGTAGCTGGGATGTTGGACTCCAGGTGTGCTAACTCTGCCAGAGCACGTGAAATGACTGCCAATGTGGCTTGTGAGCATCTGGAGGAGAGATGGCGAGAGTGGTGGATGGTGTCATCTTTAAAAGTTGCCCATGTGGAAATGGGGTCCACGCAAAATGGTGCAACAAACTTTTTTGCCAAAGTTGCCACTTCCACCCACATGGAAAATCCTGGCGACGTGAGCTCGGAGGGGCAGATTTTGCACCAATGTGGGGCCTTGACAGCTGTGACAGATGGGTGGTAGGTTAGCGAGACCAGTCAATGGTCAGAGAATTCCATTTTTGTTGTTTTGAAGTGGGAGATGTGGGGTTGGAATTTTGCCAGCATTAGGATAAGGTCAATGTGGGTCATGGACCTTATTTTGGCCGTTGTGGACGTGGGGATGCATCATGTTTTTTAGCAGCAGGGCATGTCGCAGCAGCGCATCCATCAACCCAAGGGTGGCCTTTAGAACGCGCAGTTCTACATGACCCTGGGGGGCGTGGGGTGAGGACACCAGTCCGTTGGTGTGTTTAGCCAACAGTTCATGTCGCTGACTAAGAAAGAGTCTGGGGGTAGTGGGAGGGATTTGACTGATGAGAAAAATTCCCAACACATGCGTGCACCATTTGGGGCATAGATGTTGATGATTGCATGCGCTACATCAGCCCACAAGAAAGTGACAATGAGAACTTGGCCATTTAGGATTGTTTCTGAAGATAAAAATTTGAAAAAAGAATATTTTTCTGAATTAGCACCCCACAGTGCTTAACCAAAAGGATAGGGATGGGAGGAGCATTGTTTTCCAAGCTTCCTCAGAACCTCATGGACAGTGGGACTCCTGGATGGCCAGGATATCCATGGGTAAATTTTGTCGTAAAAAACTCAGTTTCCTAGCCCAGGATGGGGAGGCCTTGAGTCCGGCGATATTCAACATCTCTAAAGTGAAGGCTTCCCCCATTGTACCTTAGGTGCGAGGGAGTGGGCACCTGAGCCCACCAGCCTCCTCTAGATCCCCACGGGCCTTCACAGCAGCATGGGTGTTAGCAGCAATGCTATGGGGGTTTTTGTTAATTTTTGCAGAAAGAGTAGCATTGTCTTTAGCCTTTGCTTTTTGTTTTCCCGACGTCGGATGAATTTTTTGTGGTGTGGATGAGTTTGGTGCACCATTGAGTGGGTCAAAAAAAAAATTTCAGTTGGGATGGGTCCCAAGTCAGTTTTGACCAGAGCTCTGGTGAAACAATTGGGTGAGATCAAATCCCACATCAGATCCTCAGATTGAGTGGCCCACTCAGCATGGGCTTCTCAATCTGATTGGTTGATAGATACCCAAGTTGCTTCCACTGCAAAGGTTTCCATGTCCTCTCAACATTGTGAGTGTGGGATAGTGGTGGTGGCTTTGGCCACTTCCTTGGCTGCAGCCCTGCAGGCCTTCTTGGCCTTCTTCCACTCTTGTGGGGAGATAGGCTTTACCAGTAGGTAGCAGCCTTGTGCTCCCCACGGTAAGGCCTCCTTGGTGCTTGCGGTTGGTTTGTAGTGCACCTCTCCGCTGGCCATGGCCGCCAAGGGGTGCTCTTGGAATGTGACACCCTCCTTGGTGGGGCATGTGTGTGCCTTATGGCTGAACGCGTCACAGTGGGTGCAAATGGGGGGTGCGCTGTCCACGGTCACCCGGAATGGGTGGGTAGTATGCCCTGCGATATCAATAAAAGTGGAGTGTGGGATCTGGGTTAGGTCCTTTGCAATCTCCTCAGTTGGGGTCAGGACTGCGATGGCTTTGCCAGTGCACAGGTGTGGCATCAGCATGAAGCGTTGCATTTTGAAAGATTGTATTTCACCATATATGGTGAGACCATCTTTCAGGTGTTGTTCCAATATGTCATGTTTTACCGTAGTAGGCAAAAAATCAAATGTGAGGAAAATTTGGTTTGATTTTGTCCATCTGGTGCATTTAGTTTTGATGACCTGTTGCCCTTTGGGGAGGTCGACCACTACGCGCACCACTGCAGCCTCATCTGCTGCCATTTTGCTTTTGAAACCTAGGTCCAGCCAACTGTGTGACATGGAGTGAGGTGCAACGTACACCGCAGTCGGGAAAATTGTGTGCACATCTTCACAAAATTTTTCCCATAAGGCCATTTGTTGGATGTCCAGAAACATGCGGACTCCAAATTTCACCAATGAAAGTGGCTGGGAGTGTGGCAAGTTGATGTACTGGTTGCATCGTGCTTGCCATGCAAGTATCTCTGGGGAAATAGTGACTGCCAGTTTTTTAAAATTTTTGTCTATTCCGCCAGTTTCTCCAGAGCGTTTTTGAACGTTGGAGGCCGCGGGCCTACCACCTGCTCCTCTTACCTTACTTGCCCAACTGCTCCCTGACATGGGCGCAGACTAATCTTCTCTGTGAGATTATCAAACTAGATACAGTCTTGAATTGAGTAGGTTGCAAAAGTGATTGCAACAAGAAAGAAAAGTGCTTATATATAGTATCTTTTTTTAGTACTAGACTTATATATAGTATCTTATAATCAAATATACTAATAATTCATTTTATTAAATTTAGTTGATTTTTTGGTCAAAATATACTAAATTTACTGATCACAATCTACAATACTTCATTTTATTAAATTTAGACGATTTTATTGGTCAACATATGCTGAATTTACTGATCACCACTTACAGTAATTCATTTTATTAGATTTGGCTGCTTTTATTAGCCAATCTATGTAAATTTATTGATTGCTATCTAAAATAATTCAATTTATCAAAGTTGGATGAGTTTGTTGGTCAAAAATATGCAAAAACGATAGCCATCTATAATGGTTTAAGCTCATCCTGCTATGAGCTCATACTGACTGAATTTTGAACATACCCCCAGCCATAGGATATATGAAATGTGCAATGAAGCTATTGATTCACCAATGCCAGAAAAAAGTTTATCCGGTGCTGTTTTAGTCCCACAAGTACCCATCGCTTCTGAGCCCATTTTGATATATTTACTAACTTAATGAGCAGATAGTTGCCAAATACATACAAAAGCAAAATGGGACCTAAGTTGGAGCATCCTCGATTTTTGGAGAAGATGATCAGCCAAATTGGTCCAGTATTTTCAGAGTTATACATGAACAAACATAGAAAAAAAAGAAAAAGAAAAAAACATACATACATACAGGTCAAATTGATAACCTTCTTTTTTAAGTCAGTCAAAAATACTTGAGAGAATAATATATGCCTTATGACTGGGAACTATTATTTAAAACTTTCTGTAATACTTCATTTACCTTCACTCTGTGATGTCATCATTGTGTTTTTCAATCTTCATTTCACTCCTAAAACATGGACATGGATTGTGTAACAAATGGGATTTATCAGTTTGTTGCATTTTGACTCATATTTGGATTTTCCAAAATCTGAGAAAAATTATTTAGAAATGATTGTGAGAAACCAGCTAAATTGTTGCTTGCTGGTGCTTCATGCTGGCTGGTTTCACAAAAGTTTTAATAAATAAAGTTAAATAAAGTGCTAATAAAAATTGGATTTTATGATTTTATTAAGAGTGTGATAAAGGAAAAAACGATGATCCTTGACCTCTGACTATCTAGTATATAAAGTAATTTTGAAGGTTGAGGGGGAATTTGGGAATATTTTGGGATAGCCTGCATGAGTCCGAATTAGGAAATATGCAGGAACAACGTATCATAGTTTGGGAACTCACATCAGGGCAGCAGAATGAAGGAAGCAGGATTCTTATTGGCCCAAATGTACCCATGAGGTAACATTTTTATAAACTTGAGCCAATCACCACCCAAGAAATTTCTTTCACCTTGGGGGACCCCACCAAGCCTATAAAAGGGGGGGTCTCCATGCAGGTGCATTGAAGGACTTTGTTGGGGTCAGTGGAGTGCCTAACAATGATTCTCCCAAAGTTTGTGGTGAGGTCAGAGTGATCTGGCCAGCCAATTTTACTAATACCCATATGGGTTTCAAACTGGTGATTCCCTTATTAATGGGGTTCTACTGAGAATCAGCCAGGGACCTTTGGCTGATTTCCTCAATCTTTTTATTATTAATTTTTTTGAGCTCTTAACGACATCAGAATATCACAAATGGCTAATATTTCCCTTTTTCAGCAGAACTTGACCTACAGCATTCTTATTTTTAGTCTGCAAAGGTAAATGTCTGATATCACCCCCCTCAAGAATGTTGGGGGGCAAGTAAGGTCAAAGGAAATGGCCATGTACGTAATTAATAGTGATACCAGTAGCTAGTTTTCTGATAGAGTACTCATTTCCTCTCTTGTAGATGATGGTAAAAGGACCCTCCCATATTTCCAAGTTTACTGCTTCTAGGGGTGATGCGGTTATGGTAGTACAACACCATGTCAGAAACTTGGAAATTAGGTAAGGGGGTATGGGACTCATTTGCAGCCTGCCCTTCTTTTGTTACTGTTTTGACTAAATTGGTCATAGCTTCAGATTGGAGTTGGGTTATGCGTTGAGCCAGTCTTCTCATAACTTTATATGGCTCCTCAACTCTAGAAAGAAAATACATCCTTAGCTAAGAGGGCAGGTATGCCTGGTTCTCATCCATACAAGACATGGAATGGAGACATTTTCAAAATCTGGTGATAAAAGATCCGGTATGCCATAAGAGCACTATGCAAATATTGATCCCAGTGAAGAGGATCAGATGAGGCCAGCTTTTGCAGAATGGAAACCAGAGTTCCATTTGCTCTATCCACAGTCCCATTGGTGGAGGGGTTATATGGAGCGGAGAAAAGTTGTTGGGCCCCCATGGAGGTGGCCAGGATTTTTACTACTCTGGAGGTGAAGATTTTTCCATTATCACAGAGTAAGACTTGAGGACATCCATGTTGAGAGAAAAATTTTCTGATGTAAGAAGGTGGCTGTGGCCTTGGCCGTTTGAGCAGGAAGAGCTATGGCTTCCACTCACTTAGTGAAATGGACAATGGCTACTAGGATA